>WAAD01000956.1:120188-137482 GCA_013389945.1 Fregata magnificens | reverse complement strand
ACTTTCTTATTTTTCCTTCTCTTGGAGAATTCCAACTTCCTGAAAGTCACTCAGATGATGTTTTAGCATCTACTTAAAGCCGCCAGGAAGCAGATCACTGGAAGGCAGCCGTCCTAAAGTAGGACACCTTGCCTAGCCTTTTAACAGATGGAAAAACTCCCTAGATGTTTCATTTTCAGACAAGCTCAGGTAAAGCACAATGGTCATAANTTATATTTGTCACTAGAGACTTCAACAGAAATGGACAGAATCACAGAATATCCTGAGCTGGAAGGGACCCACGAGGATCATAAGAGTCCAAATCCTGACTCCACTCAGGGCAACCTAGAAGTTAAACCATACATCTAAGAGCATGGTCCAAATGCTTCTTGAACATTGACAGGCTTGGGGCCGTGACGACTTCCCTGGGGAACCTGTCTCAGTGCTTGACCACCCAGGTAACAATCTTTATAAATAGTTATAGGTTTCATTCAGCTCTTTAGCAACAAAGCATGATGTGGAATGCGAACCAGACTGTGGTACGCTGGAACCTAGGAATCACAAGATAACATATAGCCCAGTAAATTGAGAATATAGGCACACAAATTAGTTTCTACAAGGCGAGCTAAAGTGTGAACTTGGAGCACACATCAGGAAGCTCACAGGAGTTAAGGAGCACACATTCTATTTGTGCGATATTCTTTTTCCTGATCCCTTAGATGCGATACCACGGTGGTACTGGGAAGCCAGAATAACTATGGATCCATTGAGCTTAGCACCATCATTCTGGATGAGCTGTCTTTTGCTATGAACAATCTTCACAAAAATTACTGTGTGTGTATGTAGGACATAATGTTATGTACTCAGACAGCTACATACTGGTGTGAAGATGAAAAAAAATCTCCAGTGTCTCACTTTTTCTACAGGCCTGTGTGTTTTGATACTGGGGTCTAGCTGCAGATTCCGTCAGACAGGTTTCTCCCATCTGATTTTTTAAAGTCTACAGTGTGAACGGCTATCTCTGAACTAGTCTCATGGCTCCATCACAGTCCATGGAAAGTAACAGGCATTTGAGAAGCGTTTTGTCTCACCAGAAGTGCTTATTATTTTAGAATGAGATTAATCATCTTGTGCTGCAGAAGTTGATGGACTAGATTACTGCTTACTACACAGGGACCTAGGTAGCATCACTGGCTTGGATACCTCCATTTAGTCAGTGCAATCTCACCTCCTAATATTCTATTCCAAAGAAAGCAGGCTCCAGGGGGATCTTAGGCATTGAGCTACCCCTGCATTATGAAGGAGTCACTTTAAAGGGTCTTGAAGTTGAAGAACATGGAACTGAACATCATTGCCTCTTCTCTCTAGAAGTCTTACGAGACTTCCTGCATCCGCTGAGACGATACACTCTTGATATGATTACCATTTACCTCTGCCTCACATGGCAGTTCTTGAAAGCTGTTTCAACTGTTGCTGATTGTTCAGCTGCTGTGACTAATGAGACACCATTATAACAGTACTTGTCAGATACTCTGCTCTTGCCTGATGTGAAAGCAAGGAGTGCTGCTGCTCTTTAAGGAACATCCACTCTGTTTCCTAAGGACAGCTACAGGGAGCTTTTAAGGTAGAGCAGCTGCTGACCTCTCTGCCCTGTGACTGCTCAGTGTGAGAACAGATTTCCCCTAGTTGTTCTTCCCTCTTCCTACAGCACTATTAGTCCCCCCTTCCCCTTACTCTGCCATCGCTTTAAGAACATTATAGCACTTAGCAGTATCACAATATTACCATGTAATGAAGGAATCTCACAGGTGTCCAGGGACAGGACAAGAGGAAATGGGCACAAACTGAAACACATGGAATTTTATCTGAATGTGAGAAAGCAATTTTTACTGTGAGGGTGGTTAAACACTGGAATAGGTTGCCCAGAGCAGTTGTGGAGTCTCCTTCCTTGGAGGTATTCAAAACACAAACGGACAAAGTCCTGGGCAACCTGCTCTCACTGACCCTGCTTGAGCAAAATGGTTGGACTGGACAATCTCAAAAAGTCTCTTCCACCCTCAGTGATTCTGTGGTTCTGTGCCTCTGCTACTAGAATGAATACAAACCTGTCTATGTATGCATACATGTAGTTTTTAAGAACTAAGTTCTCAAACTAGACCAACTACTGTTACTTCAGTTAGAGACTGAAGTCTAGCCATAAAACAAATACAAGACATCTGGTTGCAGAGGCTGTCAGAATATTAGACTGGTATAAATCCTAAACATCTATGAGACCAGAGTGAGAGAGAGAGAGAGAGAGAGTTATAGTTATAAAAGTTAGTTATAAAAGATAGTTATAAAAGTTACCTAGCTGGATATTAAAAATCTGACGCAGGTAAGAAGTCTGAACTTACCAAAGACTTAGGCAGCTTTATGTTCCTCTTCCTTAGTTTCTTGCAGCCACAACATACTGTCAAAATTAGACTCACGCTCAGAATAACACCACACAGAATGATGACCTCTTGTGTGCCTAAGAAGTTAGAGCAAAATCTGTTAGGAAGTTTGGAAAAATAAGCCACTGCTGTATCATTTAGAATAACTTCAGAAACTGCAATAGCTCAGAATGCTTAGCTGTAATGTGTGAATTTGTCAATTTTTCATCTTTTTTCACTCAAGAAAACTTAATTTATAAAGCATTATATCAAGTAAATAAAAATTAGAATGACAGAAGATTTTCAATTTATATAAACACAATCATGGCTTTATAGAGGTAAAGGAATTTTATAACTAATTTTTTGTTCCTTACAGATGACAGATGGGGATGAACAGATTTGTACATTTTCCATGTGATAGCATATTAACTGACATAATAATTACACATAGTCTACGTACAATAAAATTAAAATATGAAATCTTCCAAAACGTAGAATTGTTAACTATTGCTAGTAAGATTTCACTAGTCTGACTCTCCTTAATGTCCTCCCCCTCAATCATACCACTGCTCTTGTGTGTAAAAAAGCACAACTGCTTCTATCAATTTTATCTCTTTTCTCTAGTGGGGTTTGGGCCATAATGAAGTGACATTAAAAAGTTTGTAAGAGGCTACCAGAGATATGAAGTTGTGTCACTGGCTGCCTTTGTTCCCTTGAATTAAGAAAAAGATATCAATACCTCAATTTTATGACCACAAGTTTATAGTTGCTTCAAACTCAAGAAAGTCTATATACATTTTCCTCAGTGATGAGACTGAGCAAAAAGCCATTCGTTAGAAGAGAGAGACAATGTTTCTGAACACCATATAACTTGGTGAACAATCCATCTGTCATTTGTTAATTATACCAATGATCAGGTGCAATGGAAACAGGTTTTGTAACACCAATGAAGCAGGAAAAGCACCCAAAACAAAGTCAGGCTTACTTGAAAATAATACATGATCTTTAAGGGTCTTTAGAACTGGGAAAGTGCATTTGGAAAAGAATGACCATGCTTTCCCTTTTTTCATATTCTCCCATAGGCATCCAAGTCATCCCATAGCTATATCAGAGCTCGAATACTTAGCTAGAACAGATCTCTTGTCAGACTCAGAATGTTCTTACTACAGTTTTAGAATCCTCTTACTCAATGTCTGCTTGAGAGGAACATTAATGCAGGTTTCTTCTGATGGGGCGCCAATCATCAGATCGCCATATAAACTTCCCTTTGCTGAAACACAGTAAGTTGAACCTTCAGCAGGAACTGGGATGTTGAAGCTACATTTATACAGCGTACAGTTTTCTTCATGGAACTCTTCTTTACTCTGCAAAAAAATGGAAGTCACATTATATCATTTGACTCAATACAACAATATAAATGTTACAATGCCTTCCAACACTTCCAAAAATGTTAAAACACTATTAGATGCGGCTCCTACATCATCTATATGCCTTGCCAAAGCTGTGTGAACTTCAGCTATCAGCTTATGAGCTACCTTAAGATGTTATATTCAATCAGACCATGGTGCTTTCAGCTAAAATTTGTGCTGTTCATAGTCTAGACTAGCATTCCTAATTCACTTATAAAACTTGTACCTGGATGCATATGAAAAGGTAACTGTAAATAAACATACCTACTGTCACTTTCCTCAAGTTCACCCTCCACGATTGCTAAATAAAGTGGTATCAGTATCTTGAAAGGCAATCTTCTTAAATGAAATGGGCACAAGTAAAGTTACCAATGTTTTAGCATGGATGCAGAAACAATAGCATGGGATCAAGTAACTCTATCTTGTGTACAGCTAATGCAATAATCTCATTTTTGTTATAAGATGCCCATTTGGACAACTAAAGTCCAGACCTTCCAGTCACATCTCTCACTGTGACACACTCGACATTTTAGGGCTTCAGTAGTCCTATCTTACGTTCAACTATTTTCTTGATATCTGTTGGCTCTGTGTGTCACAGGAGTGAACTCCTTGTTTACGCGTTTAAGGTAAACAAGTATTTTTAATTTGAAGTTTTCATTTTGGAACTTACCTGATTTTTACGATCCCAGAAAGTCACCAAGTACATGAACTCTGAATAAACGTCTCTGATCCAAGGAAGAAGCTCCGCAGATGGGAATGCAGGATGGTAAATATCAACCATGATTTTATCACCATGCCTTGAGAGATTCAGTTTTGGTGGTCCTATTTTCCCTGCAACACATTGCACCTTTGCTATTAGGCCAAAGCTTTTAACCTGAAATATGCTATTTATAGTAATCTTTCCAAAATCCATCAGAGATTTGAGAAGAATTACATGTTTATTTCAATGCTGTTAAAATCGCACAGCTGCAATACTTAGAAGTAACGGAGGTGTTTGGATACATTCATGAATCTGCTTTTAAAATGGAAACGGAGATTGTCCGTGCAGAATTTCACTGTGAAGCAATCCAACTTTCCTATACACATAAGGCCATAAAAATTCAGCTGACAACAGAAAACACTAACAAAGTAATTAAACATATATATGTGAATGAGAACAGAACACAAAATACTGCTGACTAGATCCCACTATAAATCATGCTCAGCTAAAACCAATCCTGTACTGAAACAAAGGCTATCTGAAAATCTAAACAAATCTCATCCTGAGCAACAGTACTTGGGAAGCCTGATTTCCCATGGCAATGGCCTACGTGAATTTTTGGTGTCTAATGATCTGACTGAACACAGGAGTTTCTTGTTCAACGGGAAAACGATTTTGTCTCTCTCCACCATACATGGCTATCAATTTTCTGCAAACTGTCAAACTGTCCTGGTTTCGGCTGGGATAGAGTTAATTTTCTTCGTAGTAGCTGGTATAATGCCATGTTTCGGATTTAGTATGAGAATAATGTTGATAACACACTGATGTTTTAGTTGTTGCTAAGTAGTGCTTACACCAGTCAAGGACTTTTTCAGCTTCCCATGCTCTGCCAGGTGCACAAAAAGCTGGGAGGAGGCACGGCTGGGACAGCTGACCCCAACTGACCAAAGGGATGTTCCACACCATATGACGTCATGCTCAGCATGTAAAGCTGGGGGAAGAAGGAGGAAGGGGGGGACATTTGGAGTGATGGTGTATGGAGCCCTGCTTTCCTGGAGATGGCTGAACACCTGCCTGCCAATGGGAAGTAGCAAATGAATGCCTTGGTTTGCTTTGCTTGCGTGCGCGGCTTTTGCTTTACCTATTAAACTGTCTTTATCTCAATCCACGAGTTTTCTCACTTTTACTCTTTTGATTCTCCCCCCCCATCCCACCGGGGGGAGTGAGTGGGCAGCTGTGTGGGGCTTAGTTGCTGACTGGGGCTAAACCACAACACAAACTCAGCATTATTACCATGACTTCTGTCCCTTTGCCAAACACTAGAAACCAGCTACTGACTCCAAGTCATGCGATTATTGGGTGCAGAGGGAATCATAGCGGAAAACAAAGAGGGACTCCACTTCTTCAGCTGCAGCAGTGCAGAAGTCCAGCTCTATCTATAGCAGAGTCCAAGTCAGGGAGAATCTCACGGGTAAGGTCCTGCCTGAAAACTATACATTGAGAATGAAGCAAGTACGAGAGGAAGTCTCTCAGTCTTTCCTCACTCTCTTGTGTCTGCTTCGCACTGCCCATGCAATGCTGGGGCCTGCCCCACTGTTTTGGACAGGTTGGCCTGGAGTCTAGACACACAGTTTATTTTTACAATATCGATGTGAAAAACTGTGATTTCTCCTGAAGTAGCCCAAAGGATTTACATGAAGAATGACTAACTGCTAGTTATCCAGCTACAGTGGATTCCCATAGCTTCTAGATAGTATCTAAACACCCAAAGCTGTCAGTACATGGGATTACAGTGTCAAGGAAGGCATCACCAACCACCTGAACGCTACTTCAATGATGCCTAAAGGTCTACAGCTTCCAGTGGCAGTTTCCTACCCTAAACTGGTGTCTGGGACACCAGGCAAGAATATGGGAAGGATGCACAGAGTGCACCATCAGCATCGCTTTCTTGCCTTTAGAAGTTTTGAAAAAATATTCAGATACCACAGTAACAGGGCTAGCAAGTCCCCACAGAAGCAGAACTACTGAACAACCATCACGCTTCATTTCATCCTGGCCTCCTGACTTTAAGATATTCCCAAATGAGACACAACAATACAGTGAAAAGGATAATTACTAACTTTTTAGATTTTGGGAAAAAATTACAGGGTTTAGTTTATGATGGAACTTACCATGCTTCTGCAAAATAAACTCATTTGTCTCAACATACTCAGAGTGTTGTGACCCAACAACAGCTTTCACTCGAAGCCAGTGAGAGTCAAAAGGCTCATGTATTTCCCTTGAGAGATCACAAGAATGAGCCAAAATGTTCACACAAGTTGAGACGATCTTATAGCGACCTAAACTGTAAAACAGATCAAGTAAGAGTCAATAGAATTGAAATTGCACAATATTGTACAATACACTGCCTGTGACAAAACATCTGTGAGGGTGACCAAGCACTGGCACAGGTTGCCCAGGGAGGTTGTGGAGTCTCCATCTCTGGAGATATTCAAAAGCCATCTGGACATGGTCCCGGGCAACTGGCTCTAGGTGACCCTGCTTGAGCAGGGGGGTTGGACCAGATGATCTCCAGAGGTCCCTGCCAACCTCAACCACCCTGTTATTTGACAAACTTTGCCTTAATTTACTTAGGCAACCATCACCCTAGATGACTTCACCACACAGAAACAAAAGAATTTACCACGCACCGATTGCTTTTATATGCTTCTAGAGACTATCAGGTACCGGAAATGACAAAAGAATAAGAACTTACTTGTAAGGTTTGATTTCCACAATAAAACGAGGAGTTTCAGACATAGGTGGGTACTGCCAATGCAAGACAGTTTTGAAATTTTCGGATGTTACTACAATCTGCATTGGTGAAGGCACTAGAAGAAACAGAACAATCGCACTTTGATAAACAGACCTAGTCAAACATAAGAACAGCCAAATATATTTTTAAATTGTTTGGAAAAGGCAATACGCTAGAAGTGACTCAAAAAACTAGACATAAAAATCACAAATACTTCCCCCCAAATGGACTAGTTTGTCACCAGTACGAACACAAATGAGCCCTGCAAGCTGACTTATTATTCTTCTCTCCTACAGAGACAACTTTCTTCCTGTTTGCAACCCAGAACCTCAGATAACCCATGCCCATTGACAGCAAGTCTATCAGATAGCCCATATCAGGTTCATAAGCTGTAATGATTATACCCCTATGTTGGTATTATACAGATATACCAGCAAGACAGTGTGAGTTTACTGAAGTTAGAGGAGATCAGCCCAGCTCCTGTAGATTTCTCTTGCTCTTCAGAAACTGAATCGGGATGTGGGGGTGGAGGGGGAAGAAGCGGGGAGAATGGATACCAAAGCTGCAGTATCAGGGTCTGTGCTCCAGGGGAGTCCTACTGAATCCTACTGCCTCCTGACGCAGCCTTGCCAAAAGACAACAGGCCTGCTGGGGAAAGCCTGGATTCAACGTGAATTTCCGACAATGCCATTTTTACCACTCCAGCAGTATTTTTAGAAAGCTGTGATGATAATAATTAACTACTAACATTTGTAAGGAATTTGAACGCTGAAGCTGTAATGTGGCTCCATATACAGGAAAGCATTTAAGTACACTCAGTAAAGAACATCAGAGGTAACGCAGTAAGTGATACAAAAATAAAAAGCAGCATTTCAGAGTCTCCTTGTACAGCAAGTTTCTGTTCTAAGCACCAACAGCGACAGGGATATCAGGGGAGCAGCTGCAGGGGAAGGAAAATTACATGATCCTGTAACTACTGAAGGCATTCAGAAGGAGAAAAAATGAATGTCACTCAACCAATTTTAATTGTTACTTCTTAGCTTCTCAATGTCAGGTTTGGCATCCTTAATATTCTCTTAATATAGCTTTTGCAAAATGTTGACAGGTAACTACTCATATTTGACCTGCTCTGGACTGCTGCTTGTTCACAAAGCAAGTGCTCCAACTTCACTCTGTAATATACTGAGGGAAAGTAAACAATTTTCACATCTTGAGAACAAGACCACAAAGATCACACTCCACAGAAAGTAATACACAGAGGCTGAGATATGCTATTAACCACAAAGATTTGATACACGTAACATACATCACTCTGCAACTCGTGCTGTGGTTTAGTTTTGTTTTAATATGTACAAAAGGGGTATTTCAGTTATTGGAAAAAAGGAACACAATCATCAAATTCTCAACCACAAGAAAAAAAAAGGTGACAAGTTGAGAGAAGAGGTGTCAAAGCACACAAATGTTACTTCAAATATTTAGTTTTAAGGTACGGTGTAGTAAGACTTACAAAATTCTACTTTTATGTACTATTATACAAATAAAACTAAGCTTAACAAGAGAGTAGAAAATGAAATCCCAGAACATATCTGAACTGCCAGTAGACGCTACATGGCTTTTAGTTATGCAATTACATACCACTTTGCTTACTCCTCCCTCATTCTTCCTCCCATCCCCACATTTTTGTTTTATGTTGTACATAGACAGAGTTGCTACGCTGGATTTCAAGGGAGCAAACTTTAAGCTATTCAGGGAGCTATGTAGCAGAGTACCCTGGGAATCTGCTTTTGAGGGCTCAGGAGTCCATGAGTGCTGCTCAGTCCTTAAGAACCACCTTTCAAGAAGCACAAGAGCAGGCAATCCCATGGCGCTGTAAGTCAAGCAAGTGCGGCAGAAGACCAGCTTGGCTGAACAGGGAACTCCTCATGGAGCTCAGGAGGAAAAAGAAATTGTGTGATCTCTGGAAGCAAGGTCGGGCTTCGCAGGAAGATTAGAGTCATGGTTTGCAGGGAGAAGACACGAAAGGCCAAAGCTAAACTAGAGCTGAAACTGGCCAGTGTTGTTTCAGATAACAAGAAGGGCTTTTTAAAGTACGTTAATAGCAAATGGAGGTCTAAGGAAAACATTGGACCAATACCTCTTGAAAATGGTCACCCCACTAACAGGGATGAAGAAAAAAAATAGGCATTCAATGTTCTTTTTTTTGCCTCAGTCTTTAATAATACTGATAGACCTTGGGATGCCTGGTCTTCTGAGTCAGAGGACCCCGAGTGCAGGAACAGTGACTTACCATTTGTGGACACTGAAATTGTAAGGGGCCAGCTGTATCAGCTGAATGTTCACAAGTCCATGGGGCCTGATGGGATTCATCCCAGAGCACTGAAGGAGCTAGCAGATGTTACAGTAGGACCCCTCTCTATCATCTACCAAAGATCTTGGGAGGTCCCTGCTGACTGGAAGCTAGCCAACACTATTCCAATTTACAAGAGGGGCGTGAGGGAAGACCCAGGGAACTACAGGCCTGTTAGTCTAACCTCAGTACCTGGAAAAATTACGGAGAAGACCATACTGGGTGCTATTGAAAGACATTTAAAGAACAATACAATCATCAGGTACAGTCAACATGAGTTCACAAAGGGAAAGTCCTGCTTAACTAACTTAATATCTTTCTACGATAAGGTCATCCACCTAGTGGATGAAGCGAAGGCGGTGGATGTCGTTTTTCTGGATTTTAGTAAGGCTTTTGATACTGTCCCTCACAGCATTCTTCTGGACAAATTGTCCAACTGTGAGATGAGCAGGTACACGGTGCTCTGGGTGAAGAACTGGCTGAACGGCAGGGCTTGAAGGGTTGTAGTGAATGAGGCTACATCTGGGTGGTGACCAGTCACCAGCGGTGTTCTTCAGGTCTCAATTCTAGGGCCTGTTCTGTTCAATATTTTTACCAATGATCTGGATGCAGGAGTAGAATACACCATTAGCAAATTTGCTGATTATACTAAACTGGGAGGTGCTGTTGACTCTCTCAAGGCACGAGAGGCCTTGCAGAGGGATCAAGATAGTTTGGAGCATTGGACAATGATCAATGGGATGAAATTTAACAAGTCCAAATGCCAGAATCTGTACCTGGGATGGAGTAATGCTGGGCACAAGTACAAATTGCAGAGGAGTGGCACAGGAATGTAATACCCTGAAGTACTTTTGAATGCTGAGTGACTGACTAGAACTAAAAAGAATCTACCAAGTCACTCCTCCACAGCTCCGTGAAAGACTACTCAACCTAATTCTCCGCTCTTCCATCCAGAGATGATTTTTAACATGCTCCAGCTCTGAGACTACAAAGGAACTAGCAGGAAACCAGCTTTCCTCATGAAAAGACAACTTTCTTCACAAACTATACCACCATATAAACTACCTTACCAGCCACCAGGATGGCACCCAACATGTCAAGACATCCGACGGCACTACAAGTTGGCCTTGATCACTTACAGGAACGAGTTTACACATACTGTCAGCTCACCCTTTTCATCCTCACTTTTAACAACTTTGCTTTCAGTGATCAAGTTAGTCAAGCACCATCTCCCTCTCTGATCTTTCACTCCATATCCTCAAGACAGACCTAAAGGATACCTTTCAGCATGAGCTGCGAAGCTAAAAGTCATAACTCTACTTACAAACAAAAGCCAGTAAAGGAATAGGTTTATAGCATACCTCCTCTCACCTCATTAACCTCTCCATGTTTCACAGGCCAAGAATTGTCTCCCTCTCTTTTTCTAAGGGATGACACCTTATTAGTCCTTCTACCTATTCTCTACTTATTCTCTACAGGCACCAGCCATCTTGTCTCTCAAGTGGTCTAATGCATATGTATTAAAGTCAAAAGTAAATTGTTCTCACCTTGTATTTATTTTCCGGGTTTGCTGGTTCTACTTTAAAGCCAAAGAAAGCCTGAAAGCTCATCTCCTTTCCCTAATTACACTGGTTATTTTCGTGGAAGACTACCTCTACCTGCAAACCAATTTGAGTGACCAAGGATGTTACTCTTCAGGTCATTTAGCAATAATACACAGAAACTTGGTGCAAGTAACAGCAGCTTAAGATGCAGAAGTGAGTGCTCAGCACTGCAACAGTTCAGACCAAAGGACCTCAAAACGGGCACGGAAAATGGATCATCTTGTGATCACCCATGGAAAGTCTACTTTTAAACGCCTTGGTCAGACAATTCTAGTCCCTTTCTTCAGGTTTGTTATCTCCCCTGCATGCCCCCCCGCAGCCAATCAAATGGTCTTCATTGTGCAGCTCACAGCCCCTTTACTCAGGCTGTCTATCTGACTTCTAACGGTTTCTCCTCCAGCGAGTGCAGAGACAGAGCCTTGGGACACCCCAGCCTCCGTTCACTCCAGCATCAAGACTACAGACCATAGAGAACACTGCAGATTTTCAAAGTGCTAACATCTAATCTTCATAGATGCTATTTCTGCACATTGCCAGTTAAAATGCCATATAATACTTTGTGAACACTGTTTTACTTAGCCCATAATGAAGCATTTTTTTTTAAACACGTTACACCCTGTTCTATGTTGTTCAGCAGGCACAACTGGAAGAAGATGATAGTGGCTACCGCCACAATGGTAATCTTTAAACATAAAACTCCTTCTAATTTATAATAAACATAAATGCAGCAACACTCAAGGTGCAAATTCAAACAGTGAGAAACTAAGTGTGGAAAAAGTGAGAAGAAAATTGATCAGCAATTCATGTCCTGATGCATGATACGGGACACTCAACAAGCTCCAGTTTGCCTCCAGTTCAAATGCAGTGATTTCCATCTGCAGTTAACTCCGTTCACCTTGCCTTGTAAGACAGCAATACTGGCTGACAGAAAGGCAACAGAGACATCAGCAAGAACAATTGTTTCACAGAAATACAGAAATTGAATTGTGTATATGCATTGTGCAACAACATAAGAGGAACTTCAGACAGCAGTTCTATGTCCAGAGAATAAAGGAATAAAAGGCAAAGGTAGGCCAGTCAGATTTACATTTTTTTTAAGAGTACTAAAAGAAACTAAGCATGCCTGGATTTTGAGGATAAAGAACTGGAATGTTGGAAAGCAAAGGTAGGAGTAAGGGAGAGGTAAAAGCAAACACAAGCGTGATCACAGGGTGACCTAGAAGTTCAGTATTTAATAAAGAGCAGACATGGGAATGGAACCACACAGTTTATCTCAGCAAACTCACACCTGCATCAGTTTATTACCAACATACATAACTCAGAGAAAATGTGAATATTTATTTGCTCATATACAAACAATCCAGACTAACTATTGCTGACGTATTGGTGGCAAAGACCTCAGCAGGTGTGACTACTGTGGTATGTGTATATATAATCAAATATCTTCTAAATGTGCAATTATCTTAACTAACGTATTTAAGTTTTGGAGACATTTACATCTTCAGCAAACTTGCATAGCGGACAGGAAGGAAATACACGTGGGAGGAAATTAAAAACCAAATGCTACTGAAAGACTTTTGTTTTACTGAAAATATCTGCTGCTTGGCTTCAGGCTGCTAAGAAATAAGGGGTTTTTTTTTGTTTCTTCTTTCAAAATAACAGGAACAAGCGTACCTAGTTGCATCTTCTAAGACTAAGCAAGATAACTCATAGAACTAATCCACTAGTTGCACAAAATATGTGATATAGTTCTCTTCAAAAGCATCCATCAAACCAGAAAATGCTTGCTTGTATCTACAAGACACGTCTAACTTGTCTTGCTTTGTACATTCAGCTCCCCAAGTCAAAACCACCACACTGAACATCTTTCACAAACCTCAGTAAGGTCAGACACATGCAAACTGAGAAAGATTTCTATACCAGCTTGAAACTACACTGTCTTGTTCAGTATATAAATGCTCCTGAACAATACTACCTATGGAAAGTACATGTGAAATGCAAGTTTGAAACAGCCATATATTCAATAAAATCTATTTTTAAAGCATATACAGAAGGACTTAATATTTTTTTATATATGTAGATGTCCCACCTGTTCATTGAGCCTCAGCAATGCCTCGCCCAACAGCAAAAATTAAATCAATGAACTGGAGAACGGGACATTTCAGAGACGTAAAAATGAGACAGCCTTTAAACTGATCTTTATATGTTGTGCAACACCAGTTCCAGAGAAGTTCCTTCTCTCATTCTGGCAGAGGCCACGAGGCATTACTGTATACACAGAGGCGTTTGTCACCACTGTTCATGGAAGCAGAATTCAACTGGAAGTGCAATAATGCATGTAACAGAACAGGGCCTGATAAGTCCACAATGTACTGTACAGCTATCTGAGACAACAGTGACTTAAAGAACCACAGAGTTCGTTAAAGTTACATGTGCCTATTAAACATCATTTAGGCACTGAAACACAGATTGAAAGCCTAAAAAGACAAACTGAAAAACCAAGTAAAAACACCTTTTGAAAGTCTGCTCCTATTTTGGATTTCCACAAAAAACAAACAAATCCTTATAATCCCCAAGTGATACATCATAGGAAAACAGTTTTAAGCCATTTCAATAGGCCAAGAGGGACAACAGTTTGAACTTTGCTGTGGATTCATGCCAAGTGGGTAACTCATCATTTAGCCTGTTAAAAGACAGCCAGATACACCGCTAACAAATCAGTCCTTTCTGGGCCCCTGACTGGGAAAACAGTGTGCCTTCCTTATGCCAGCCCTGTGATCCATCTGAGCTCATATATCCACTTTAACTGCACCCAGGAAGGGTAGCGGCTTTGGTGACTTCACAAATGTAAAAAAGTGATTCTCCTTAGCTTTCACCACCACGGAAGGAAAAGAGAAGGGAAACAAGATCAGATAACTCTGCACTACCCGAGAATGCTTCTGCAGGACTCTGCAGCAAGACACAACGGGAAAAAACCAAAAGGTGACATAAAGGCAGCCTATACCCTGGAAAATGGATTCAGAGTAGCAAGTCTGTGCTAAGGGTGAAAAATAGCATGTAAAAATAATTTAGCCTGTTTCTGAAAGCTGTATTTCCTTACGGAATAGACCTCTTTGATCCTTTAGAGCCTCACTTCAGTCTGTTCTAGATCAAACAAAATTGGCCTCTATTAAAGCAGAGTACAGCCATCTGGGCGCTAGAAGAGAGCTAGAGGCACCACCCAGAACTGCAGGACAGAATTTCAGCAGGCAGAGGATGGTGCTCAGCACAGGCTGCAAGAGCACATGCCATGGGGACAAATGGGAAATGACTGTCAGAGAGGAGGCTCTGTCCACTGCCGCATTCCCCTTCAGGGCAGCACACCTGGGTTAGCATGCATCCATCTTTACTACACACTTCTGGCAGGCCAGGCACTAAAGATGAACAGCCCAGTTCCTGCTTTTGTCAGACTGCTGGAGGGGAGACTACCTGTAGACTGACTTTGGTGGGGAGCTCGACAGACCTGCAAGCACCAAGGTGCTGAAGAATTTTGTTCCTGGTACCTGCCCAGCCTTCTTCTAAGTGGCAGCAGCCACACAGGATATGTGGAGAGGTTTGAATGTGTTTGCCTTCATCTGCTTTCATTTATCCTTCCAAAAGAAACCCAGCACATACACTTCTCTTGTAATGCTGCTCCTATACCATGATGGTACTTCCTTAACAAAGTTATTAAAACCAAGCTTAAATTAGTGCATGTAACAGCAATTCTATGCAGAAGGTTCTATCAGAAGTTCTGAAAAGATCTCAAATACAAAAAGGAAACCACATTCAATTTACAAATGAAGGAAGTACGAAGACTAGGGGTAAAATTTAAAGCTATTAATTTTTAAAATATTTAGTGAAATGAACTTAAATGATTTCACAGGAATCAGGAATAAACACTATACACAGTATTTAGTGCATTTTTACAGCTTCTATTTACAACAGGTTTTTATCTCCTCCAGGCTCAGAGGTTTCACACTGTTCCACAGAGCTTTTGAAACTGTTGTTTATGATAAAAATCTCCACAAGGTGGTATGCTGTACTGAGAGGAGAGACAGATCTAGATCACCATCTTAAAAAACCCACAGTAGGTTGCACAAGATAGACATTTTAAAAACTGCTGTAACAGTAGAAGCTAAATATTGTTTTATCCATTTTATGACTATTGTTCCCTTTTGTTATAGCTGAGACGTCATTATAATAGACGACATCTAAATACTGCACTTTCTATCATCTAATTTGTGTTGTTTGCAGCTGGACAGAAGAACTGCTACGACTGCTAATCTGAACCACAAAAGAACAAATCAAGACCACCAAGATCATCACACACAACAGGAAGTCAGCTGCAAAAATGAAGTACACACATTGCCTTGGAAATCTGGCTTTCAACATGCAAGAAGCACCTGAACTGCTATCACCGTCTCCAAATCTTCTACTACTACTATAAACTTGACCAGGGGCCTCCTCTTCCAGGATACTTAAATGCAGACTGAGAGTTCCCATCAAGCGCCCAGCTCCACTGATGAGTCACAGGCCTATCTATGCAGACATGTTAAGCACCCAGCTGTAGGAAAAGCAGGGGGTATTCAGCTATCCAGACAACTGCTGTTAGGTTGTCTGCCTCTTCTAAGGAAAATTGTGTCCTACAACAGAAGATGAAGATGACTGGGCATTTCTTCATTAGACACTCAGCCTTGAGATATGCATTACACTGCTGGCACACTGAAAGCCCTACTAAGGCTTATGAAAAAAAACACTGTATCATTGCAAAGGAAAGCATCATAAACATGCTTCAGAATTCCCCTTCTATTTTCACCCTTCCACTGTAAGCCAGCATGTCTGCTTGCATCAATGTAATACTGAAGTAAGGATATGGTATTAGTTTGCCATTACAGATATAACCAGCATTTTCGTACAGCTAATACACAGCACTATCTATCAGAATTCCCTTCATCATGTTTTTGTACACTAAAAACTAAGTTTTTGCTTAAATGATGAAGTCTCTGAAGGGTATTATCTCTGAAGGGTAGAAAGGTATCCTGAGGTGCATCAAAAGGAGTGTGGCCAGCAGGTCGAGGGAGGTTATCCTCCCCCTCTACTCCACCCTAGTGAGGCCACATCTGGAGTACTGTGTCCAGTTCTGGGCTCCCCAGTTCAAGAAGGACAGGGAATTGCTGGAGCAAGTCCAGCGGAGAGCCACAAAGATGATCAGGGGACTGGAGCACCTCTCTTATGAGGAAAGGCTGAGAGACTTGGGTTTGTTCAGCCTGGAGAAGAGAAGACTGAGGGGGGACCTTATCAATGCTTATAAATATCTAAAGGGTGGGTGTCAAGAGGATGGAGCTAGACTCTTTTCAGTGGTGCCCAACAACAGGACAAGGGGCAGTGGGCACAAACTGGAACACGGGAAGTTCCACCTGAATATGAGAAAAAACTTCTTTACTGTGAGGGTGACAGAGCACTGGAACAGGCTGCCCAGAGAGGTTGTGGAGTCTCCTTCTCTGGAAATATTCAAAACCCGCCTGGACGCGGTCCTGTGCACCCTGCTCTAGGTGTGCCTGCTCAAGCAGGGGGGTTGGACGAGATGATCTCCAGAGGTCCCTTCCAACCCCAACCATTCTGTATGGTTATAGAGGCTGTGGCCAACCTGAGTGCCAGTCACCAGGAAAACTCTCCTTGTGTTTTCAAAACCTAACTCAGAAGTATATTCTGCGCTGTTCATCTGAGGGTTTACTGCACTCACACGCAGAAAAATGAGCTTTTTGCTTCTAGGCAGCTCGTCGTACATCAACTACACCACAGCATTGTTCTGTAGTCTTACACAGAGGTAGCTGTTGTGCTGGACTAGGCTGGATTATGGCAGGTTTGGTTTACAAGAAGTGATTTACTTGTTTTTGTGGTTTTACCTTAAAATCGCCTAACACAATGTAAAAGTAGCATATTCTATTAGCAATAAAAGCACACCCTTAAAAGACGTGAAGTCAGATCTCAAAAGACAGTATTTAATATATCAAGCCTCCTTACTGCTA
>WAAD01000956.1:0-118633 GCA_013389945.1 Fregata magnificens | reverse complement strand
GCGGGGGAGGAGGCCGGAGCCACGGAGGGCTGTGGGCTGCGGCCTGCGGCCTGCAGGCGGCCCGCAGGCGGCCCTTGGGGCGTTAGCCTCCGCGATGCCTGGCTTTGTTAATTTTGTGTTTTAAGTGCCGGTGTTGTGTCATACCCGTCAGCCCCAGCCCTTGAAAAAGCAGCGTTCTCCTCCTCGTCATGTTGGGACTTCTGCTCTTTCCCCCTTTCTTAACACGCGCAAAGCATTCATCCTGTGGCGTTTTTCAGAAACTGTACTTTCAATTCATACATGTAGAGGAATCCTAATTTATGCTGAGAGGTGTTGCTCTTTCTTCCAAATAACCTAAATTTATATGCGCTTCAAAAAATTGAAGTGCTGCCAGGTAAGATGGAGATTGCAGCTGTTTCGGCCCCCCTCTTTCCAGGTCTCCCACCCAGTGTCCCAATGCCAGATTATTCTGCACCTTAACCATTCAAGGCCACCCTGGGCCAGATGAGGAGAAGGATACAGAAGAAACGCCTTCTGCTACACACCTCCCCAGGTGTAAGGAGGATGTAGCAGATTTTTAAGCTCCTGTCAGAGACTATGCAAATAACACTATTTCTAGACTTAAAATGGAGGCAGCTTGAGGGATCCTTGACACCCATGCTTCTTCCCAGGCTTTCAATGAGACAGAAAGGAGGAAACAGAGCTACTTGCCAGGGTCATTATGCTTCTGCTTTCTCAAGCCTCTTGGAAAAAGTAACTTCAGCTGCTCCCTCGCCTTTATTTCCTATCCCAAGCTTTGTCCCACTTCCTGGAGAAAGGTGTGGAGGAATTGCTTTTCTTGCCATCTGCCATCTGCATTTGCAAAACTGAGGAGACAGCACAATTTGCGGCGCAGGAGGGAATGAGTAGCAAGGAGAGGGGAGATTGCAAGCCAGCACTGGATGCTGAAGAAAACACCTCACTGGTACGGCCTCAGAAATGACGGTGTCCCCACAGGTGATGAGGTAGTGCCGTGGGGTGTAGGGTCAGCACGGGTTAGTGAGCCAATGTCTCCTCCCAGCTGCACTAAAGCTGAAGAAAATGGATTGTGAAACTACGCTCACATTATGCAGCAACACTACACTCACAGACTGACCTTTGTGCTTAATGTGTGCAGTAATGAGCTTCACAACCAACAAGTCCTTAACTGTCTTGATTGAAATATTGGCCACTCACTGGCATGTGAATTTTAGCTTCCTGAATGGTGGCATGCTTGCATGGTGTTTTCTAACACATAACTCATTTTCTAGCACATTACAATAGGACGAGAGGAAATGGCCTCAAGCTGCATCAGGGAAGGTTTAGATTGGATACTAGGAAAAATTTCTTCACCAAAAGGGTGAAACATTGAAACAGGCTGACCAGGGAACTGGTGGAGTCACCATCCCTGGAGGTATTTAGAAGACGTGTAGATGTGGCGCTTAGGGACATGGTTTAGTGGTGGACTTGGCAGTGTTAGGTTAACAGTTGGACTCTGTGATCTTACGAGTCTTTTCCAACCTACATGATTCTATGATTGAAATGGTATTTTACACAAAAGTAAGTGAGAACAAGGAATCACCAGCCCTTGATAGAGGTTAGGTATTCTGACAGTCATATCAAGGGCTGACAGCGTGCCTAAAGAAGGTGTCACATCAACAGAGCTTAATAAGATTGGGGTTTTTTCATGATGATACTGGACAGACTTGATGGAACATTATGAAATGTGAAAACAATGACTACAAATTAAGTCAGCTGTCTACAGAGAAATTAAGGAAATGTAATTCCAGTTATGAGAGCTGTCACCAGCACACCTTCTGCCTGTGCCACCAGAACCCCTGTACACAGCTCCCGGCAGGGGCTGCTCTCACCGTGCAGCCAGTGGAGTCTATCGCCACCGAAATGTTACAAACTTGCCAAATTTTTTCCTTGTCTTGAATTGTTACACATTGGAAAAGAGAAAAAAAAATTGTCCATTATCATGTAAAGCGTCTTCTGACTTCCTCCTTTGCACTCCTTTTCACGCTCAGCCCAAGTGGTGGTCACATGCCTCTCTGTGAGAAAGGTCTTGACAAGATAAACAACTTCTCACATCGTGGGACAAGTTTCCACAGCCTTTTGCTTGCTTGCTTGCTTGTTTGTTTGTTTTTTAGCTGTCCCTTAATTGTGTCACAGAGTTATTATGCCTTCATGTGCATGCACAGTAGCGCTCCTTGGCGTTTTGCTGTCCTTGCAGAAGTAGGCACAGGATCTTCACCTCACTTAGTCTGAAATGCCTACTCCTCTGATTCATTATGACAGTCATTGCAGTTACCTACATGCTTTCTCATAAACCAGGCCACGTTCCGGACCTGCTGGGTTTTGGCTTTGAAATACTGCCCAAAGTCCTTTGAAAAACTAAACTGGATACAGTATCAGTGTGGGAACAAGTTCGGAGCCTGTATGAGGCTGTATAAGAATACTCTTAGGAAAGGCATGTTTCAAAGGTAGCGGCACCTTTTCTTTAAATGCTATCACAAAGAGAAATCACAGACACAAAGAAGTTGTTATCTCTAACCAGACCTTTGCCCCAGTGATTAAAGACATGGGCTGTGTTCACCTNCCAAAAAAAAAAAAAAAAGAAAGTGCTCATTAGTGATCACTTAGCTTCTATACATCCCATGAATCTGTCAGGAAGTTCAGTGATCTCCTCATACAGCCTTACAGTAAAAATACACATTTTGATCTTCCAGGAGTGTCATTCGTAACTCTCTAGCAGTCATTTCAAATTTCTGCCCATTTTGATTCTCCTCAGCTACCCATTCTTTCCAAATTCACAGTTCCAGGAACCAGAGAACTGGAGCAATGAGACCTGAAGCAGTCTAAGCTGTGCTCTTATCAGAGACTTCTATCACTTGTTCCAGAAGAGGAAGAAAATGTCCTACTACTCAGGAAATTATCTATATCCTAGGATTACAGCTCTTTTAAATGCCCATGCTGCATATCCTGTAATTACTCTTGCACTGAATCCTGAAGGAAGTAGATAAATAATGCACCATGGAAATCGTGGTATCACCAAATGCTGTTATTGGTCTAGCAGCAGCTGACTAGGGTGGTCACCTCTCCCATAGAGCAGCAGCAACGAGCACTACTTAGAAGTCAACCACCGAAACAAAGGCAACAGGTTTATTTGAGGCTGAGGAAGGTACCTGCCTGAATTGTAAGGTAAAAGAAAACAAAGAGAGAAAGGTAGCAAGGATAGATTAAGAAGATGGGGTTCTGAGCCGAGGAGCAAGTCTCTAAAAAGCTGCAGTGTTTTCAGTATAACAGCTGCTCTGCTGTAGCTGCTGCATTGGCAGATGACCTCTCATGCTCTGTTACATGTGTTTGTCTAATGCATGTCGGATCTGATATGCACCCTGAGACAAAACTAGCCTAAAGACAGTAATGCAGACCAGCTTCTGCATGACAGCTGTTCTGCTCTCAGGCTGGGAGAGGTACCCTGATGGTTCAGGATAGAAAGGAAAGTCATTAACCTTCATCAGTAAAAGGAGAGAGCCTAAGGTTAGTTGGAGATCTGAATGAGGTAAAAAACCAGGAGTTTCTCACTTTCTTTAATGTATTTGAACATTTGAGACCCTTAAGAAAAGAGAAAGCTAGAGACAGTTACTGCATTTCGGAGGTGGTTGTTTGTTTTGGTTTGTTGTTTTTTGTTTGTTTGGTTTTTTTCTCCTAATACTGTAGTCTCTTGTGCTTTATACATGAAGTTATAGTGCAAACCTTACTGTGTGTTAGCGTAGTTGCTGGTCCCATCCCCAGATAACAGGTCTGAGTAAAAGGCTAACCACGTTGCTTGGCAAAAATAGCACTGCTACAGAAATGAGACTAATCTACTCTTTTGCTTAAGAGATAGGGAAGGGATATCTAAGCATGTCCTTCCCTGAGCATGGGAAAGGCAAGCATGATAAACAAAATCATGGTGCAGTCAAAAGTTCTGTGCAATGCCATTGTGAACTTTTGTATATTTACATCTGGCCTAGACCTCATAAGAGTTAAAGTGTAGACCAGAAAGGTCGTATCTTCTATAACTTTCTGGAAAAGAGTGCCGTTAATCTAGGTGCAAAAATGTCTTCTGATAAAGAGTTCTACCTCATAAAACAGGCTAGCACCATAATCAGTCTCAGAAGAAAAAATATTGGGTCCTTTGTTCTCTTTCAGTAATCCAATGTCTCTGTCTGATGTGGAAAGTCCCATGCAAAATAATTGCCAAATATTAGCTATGTTTTAGAGATACTGCATATAGTTCCTTTAAAGACACACAATTATTCTATTATGCAAATTAGTCTTATACAGACCACACTCTTGTTTGACAGACTACTGGGGACAAACTAAAGAATGGAAATTGCCTGTTTTGTTGAATGTTATGAATTTCTAAAAAACATTTTCATAGCATGAACAAAGAATCACAATGGGAGATACTGCAATTCCGCATGGTACTCAGTGATTAAAAATTCATAGCAGAACCATCATGTATAGTCAGGATAAGCATTAATCAATTCAATCCAAATTAAGTATCATTTCTTGTAAATCTATGTATGGACTATTCAAAAGAAGAATGGAATTATAAATAATGAGGAGGTCTGAGAATGGGCACAGATACTTTCAACAATACATGTAATACAGAATAAGATATTTTATGGAAAAAAAAAGTAAGAACCTAACTTTAAGGTATTTTTTAATCCTTGTGATTGGGTGGATTCTCACTGAAATTTGTGTATGCTCATATTATTTGTTGTGATTATACTGACAATCTTACTTCATCGGAGGCCCTTTATTTTCATTTTAAAGTCATCTAAGAAACATTTCCCAGTGAGAGAAAGGTATGCAATATATTCTCTTTGGCAACAACTGCAAGAACATGATATCTGACTGGTTGTGCAATGTATGTGGACTGCTGAGCCAAGCAGCATGTGTATAACTCATATTGGCCATCTAAAGTATTGGGTTTACCTAGTGAAGGTATTGTAAGGGACATGATGCGAGGATGGGACTGGGAATCAGCAACATAAATCCATAGGAAACCAGGTTTCATTAATTCTGCTGCTCACAGAAAATTTTGTTATGTGAATATGTGTTTCCTGAAGCAAGTTCTATTATCTGGAAAGGGAGGAGGCCAAAGAAACTGTAATGAAAATGAGTACCAGAAAAAGAAGGTGGAGTCAAATAGAAAAATCAGGTGCTGAGGATTTCCAGATACTTGTCTGTAGGCAGTGTTATGCTGCTACCCTTAGACAGAGTTGAGATGGGGTAGGGCTTAGTTCAGGATCCCACAGGGAAAGTGAGTATTCCTGAGCCAGGATACTGTTGGGCTTGTCCATGGACATGTGTTGCTGAGAGATGTCTCAGAGAAATCTCAGATGACAGAGACTAGTTTTCACTTATTTTTTTAAAAACGTTTTACATTTGCACCCTTCTTGCCAAATTTATCAACAATCCTTTGTTACCTTAACCCTTTGTTAGATATAATTTGTTGGGTTTATGCTTCTGCTGTTTAAAAAGAACTACAGCACATTTGATAAATTAGTGGTGGGTCAGGAAACTGGCACATGAGCTGAAGCCAGAACAAACACTTGGTCTTTATTCTATACAATAATTTATTGTGTTGGGAAACTTGTTATTGAGCTGTGTGCTCATTAACAAGACTTTGGGCAGTGGTATCAGATTTTTTTTTATCAGTTATCAGGCTGATCAATTGGAAGTGTGTTGAATCCAGCAGAGAGAAGGAAATATCAATTCCATCATTTGAGGAAGCAGATAGATGCCTTCTGCAGCACTGCACTGGACTGCTCACCTCTGTCCCAAGAGGACAAATACAGCCAGGAAGAGGTGCTGAAAGGAGCTATTCCGATCAACAGTTGAAAGTGTGTATCCTCTCTTCTGAGAAGAGGCTAAAAATGCTTGTCTTGTCTAGTCTGGTAAAAGAAAAGGCTGAGAGGGGAACTCTCTGTAAATATGTTCATGGTTTAAGCAATCTCAGGTTTTTAAACCAAAAGATAAAGTTTACACAAAATCACAAAGTAGAAAATGTTCCTGCCTGAATTAAGGCTGAAAATTAGAAGAAGGTTTCTGATTTTCACAAGGTTAGAGCTTGGAACATTTTCCTAGTAAGATTAATGGGAATAAAGATGTGGTTAGTTTTAGTAAAGGATGTGATCATTTAAGAAAGAAGTTACTTAACAAGACTACCTGCTATAGCAGTGAAAAGTACTCTGGTAATCTATCTGGATTACTAGTGAACTAAAGAATGTATAAAAATACTAGCTGCTGAGAATAGTTTATTTTAGAGCATATTTTTCTTGTAAAGTATATTATTGATACCCTCTCAACCTTTTTTTTAAGGTTTTGTAGGACAAAAATCAAACCGTACCCCCATAAGAGAAAAAATCTGACAATACTTGAAATAGTACTGCCAAAAGGGGAATAATACCTGGTGAAAGGAGAAAAAAAAGCACTTGATTTCATAAGGAATCTTTCTGATTTCTACTGGCCATGGGTTTCATTTGTAATCATATTGAAACAAAATGCCCAGCAGAGCTACACACAGCCTAGGCAGTTCAAAGATCTGGCACATAGTAAGATTAATAAATGAATGCATACATCCACTGTATCAACTTCAGTCTAAGAAATTAGTTGTTAAAAACAAAAATGTCAAGAATGTTTCAGATTTTGTAAGACAAAATTAATTCACTTTCATAGTACATGAGACTGATCCATAATGAACTTACATAGCATACTGTGGAACATAAGTATAACATAATGATATGCAACAAACAGGCAGCTAACCAACCACTTAGTAGTTTGTATGATTCTGTTTTCCTGAATTTTTTCTGAAAATAAACTTTTCTACAGTTTTTTATGTTTTCCCTGAAAAACAGCACGAAACTTGTGGTGGTTTTCTGTTACTGGGAGGAGGGCCATATACAGCCAAGGAGTGCAAAGTCACCCATATGCCAGGAAACAGGGAGGATCTCTGAAATGATGCGTAAAGATAAAATCAGATAAAATCACTCTGCTCAAAAGTGTAAAGCTGTCAGGAACATATAGGTATGGTTTGTCCAGAATATACAGGTATAGTTTTTTAATGCTTTTTCTCTAAATTACTGATGTTCTGTTGCAGAGCTGATAATCAGTTTTCCAGGAAAGACAGTGGGAGACAGAGATAAGAGGGCTGTATGTGTACTGCAGATTTAACAACAGCAGGGTGTGATGCGCGAAACCGCGAAATTTGCATTCCAGTGCATTTTATTTGTTAGAACACCCTTCTATAGATAGAACAACAGACTTGAAAACCATGTTGGAGAGCAGCTGACCACACACATGGACTATTTCACAATTTGGTTCCCTAACCATCCTGTTCCCAAAGCAAAACAGAACACTGTCGTTTGGGCAAATCTTTGAACGTACACTGTGAATGTGTTGGGAGACAAAACTACCCACAATCACATCAGAAAATCATGTACCACTCTTTGTTCTCATCCAAGGCATTTGTTTTTATGGAAGTCAGCCAGGAAGAAAACCAAAAAACCTTCAGATACCTTAGATAAGAAATGCACCTTTGAGCTTCTTTGTTTCAGTACAAGTATTTGGTATATGGGTACATGCATCTGTAAAAACGCGTGCAGGCCCACAAGCATACAGAACAGGTTGTAGAAAAGCAATCATTCTTGGCCTGATGATCTTAATTAGGGTAGTTATTTTCTACTCTCTCTATAATCATCCGCTGAACAAAAAGGGAAGCTGAACATGGAAAAATTGCAAGTCAAGCGCACAAATCGCTAATTCCACCTGCTGTCTGGAAGGGAAACAAGGTGTTAAGGGATGTTAAGAGAGTGGCCGCCTCCTCCAGATAATGTACTGCCTTCAAAAGCACCCACATGTAGGGCTCACATAGAATACAGACAGCCAAGTCCCCCCCTATCTTGGGCTGACAGAGAAGGAAGGTCACCGGTGCAGGCACACATATCACACTCTCTGGGTTCATAAGCACACGTGCATTCGCGGATCCCCTGAGCACCAGCACGACCCCTCTGCCTGCCCAGCACCCCTGCCTGCATCCCAGCTCCCCTTACCTGCCCCACAGGTCTCCCACTCGCCAGTTGGTGCAGCTTGAGGCTCACTGCAAACAGCCACGCACTCACACACTCATCCCACAGACACCCCATGTTCACAAGTCCCCCCAGACATAGCAGCACTGACCCCCTGTCCACCTGATACTCCAGACCTGAGGCTCCCTCTTACTCGCCAGCTGGTCCATCTTAAAGTTTGCTGGTGAGCACACACGCACACCCCACGCACACCTGGCTTAGGGGAGATACGGACCCTTGCTCCCAGCAGCTGGCACCAGGCACCCAGGCTGTGACCCACATCCCTCCTCCAGCCACTGGCGCGAACCCCTCACTTGCCTCTCTCACCCCTGTAAAGGACAGGCTGTGGGCGGAGGGCTCAGCCAAATGCACTGACCGGACCCATTTTACATCTGACCAGCCCCCTTTATACCCTTTTTTGCGTACCCCGCTCTTTGTTCCTCCCTGCGCCCCTTCCCCTGCACATCCCCCGGGGGTTTGTACAGCTCTGCCCATTCCCACACCCTTCCCTGTCCAGGTCTCTCCTGGCTTGCAGTCCTAGCCATGGCAAAGTCCAGGTTGATCTTCCTGGAAGTGGTGCCAGCAGTTTCTTGATAGCCCACCAATTAGTGTGGTTGGGTTTTGTTACTGTTTTGACAGGCCTGTGTCTCTATTTATTTCTGGTTCCCACCTTTTCCCCTTTGTTTCCCAATTGACAAGGTCTCCGATCAGATAACCTCACTGGAATAAACCTTCCCACACTCTCGCATGCCCTCATCAATTGGGGTGACTGACCAGGTTTGGTTCCTATCACTGCCTCCCTTACCATTTGTCGGTCAGGTTTGTGTCCCTGTATGTTTTGTTTATGGCTTCACCCTTCTTTTATTTTCCGTTTTCTTCACTGAAGAAGGTCCTTGACGAGATGCCCTTAAAGGAGCAGACATTCTCCTCCCACTTACCCTTATACAAGGATCAGAGTATACATTGGCAGATCTCCAGGAGATCTTTTCTGTTTCCAAACTAAACTTTGTTGTTGTTATTCTGGAGTGATCTTCACAATTACTATTTTAAGAGTACAAACTGAAGGAAAACCAGTGTGGCCTGAGGAATCAAGTACTGTCATAGAAAAGCTTCAGGTCCAGCTGGGTGAAAGGGAACAATGTCCCAATTTGCTTTTTTTTTTCCCCATCAATTGTCTTAAATTGCAAATATGTGGTAGAAATGTATATTCTTTGTGTCATAACTTTGACCCACTCTGTAGGATAATTCCACATGTGCTGAGCTTACACAGGAAAGGCAAGGTCCTTGCATCTTTTTAACAACTGGGGTTGGTGACTGCTTGCTGTAGCCAGGACTTACAGAGGGGGCAAGTGCAGAAAAAGATCAGAGAATGAAAAACCAGCGCAGGTGCGACCTGTATTTACAGGAAATTGGGCCAACCAAAGACATTAGTTAAGACCGTCCAACAGAAAATTTGATCAGTGTCTCATGAGCTCTTGCTGGTGAACACCCTGTTTCCCAGCAAAGGTGGGCCAGTTTCCCCACACTTAATTAATACAAAGGTTTATTAACACAGAGAGAATTCCTCTGATTCCTCTGTGAGGTTTGTTCAGCTCAACTCCACTTCATGGTGCAGATAAACAGCGGTGAAAACGAAGAGGAAGGTTCAAGCTGTCAGATGGAGAGATCCAGGAGAATTTAACCTCAGAAAAGTATCTGGCTTACCCAGTCTGGGACGAGACTTTAGCAGGAACCAGAAACTAATCTGAAATAAGAAAAAGAAGAGGCATAATCTGGAAGTGTGGTTGATCTATGGAGAATTTTGCTTTTCTGAGATACCATACACAAATGAAGATACCCAGGTGGGACTGGCAATAAATGAAGGTGTATAGTCACACGGCTACCTTTGGACAGGTGCATTTTGGTCTGCTGAAGGAGGCTGACAATGTTCGGGCAGGCTCTGCAATTTGTAGCAGTGGAGAACAAGAAAGTTTGAAGGGTATCCTTAGGGATATGCTATTTCCAGATATTTAAAAGGCACAAGGCATAGCATTGATCATCACTGGCCAAAAGGGATGGCCGACTAGGTTGCTACCACGCTGCCAGACTGCCGCCTGGTCTGCAAATAACTGGATAATAAGCGTAACACTGCTACGAGTAAGAACCAGAGCCCAGGACTCCCCTTTTCCTGAACAAGCCTCATCACTGACCTTCACAGCCAGGCTGGCTCTGCCCCCGGCCAGATGCAGCTTCAGTGTGGGGAATAGGGAATGGGGAGTGCCACCCCTTCCAAATCCTACTACATAGATGCCCTGTTTCTGTCTGGATTGGAGCCCCTCAGTCAACAACAAAAGTTTTGCTCAGAAAAATGTATAATGAAAGGCTAGGTGTGGCAGGATCTCAATGCTTGGATGCTTTTTTGCGTTTTGGCTTCTCTACACAGCTGCATTTGTGCTATTTGCAATCCGTAATTTCTTTTCCCTTCATTTTTTTGGGCCGTACAGAATGTCATGCTTTTGTACTTCAGTGGGAAGACGGGCAGAACTGAGAGAGAAGGTATTTTAATTACTGAGACTGTGAAACCTCACTGCAGCTGGTGGGCATGACTGCAGTCCTGCATTGAGGGCACGCACGCCTTTTATAGCTGAAACGGCAGGAGCTACTGCTCAAACACAGGCCGCTATGCAAGTCAGAAGCTGAGCTTTGTGAACATAGTAGCAAGGGACATGTGGCTATGAGCAGGTATCCCTGCAGAAACAATACTCGGAAGCACGTGGAGAACAGGAAGGAAAAGCAGAAAAATCCCAAACTCTGATCAGAAGAAAGAATTAATAGGGAATAAAACAAAGAACATTTTAGGAGGATCACTGCTTTGGAAAAAGCTTGAAGATATTAGAAGACATTTCTTCTTGTTTGTTTCTTACAATGTTCAGGTTCTGTTAGAAAAGAAACCATGGCTCAGTCTCAATTTTTGCTCATAAAGGAAACCAAAATCACTATAAGTTTCCCCAAGTTAGAATCAAAAGGAATCACAGTATGTTCAGCAGACATGAGATAAACAATGAAGACCCAAGATAGCCCTTCATACACAGTGGATCTTGTTAATATAAAGTAAATGTGAACTTGCTTTTACTTTACAGATCAAGGATGAAGTCTTTATTTTCATATTGGTGTCAAAATATTCTTACCAATATGGTGAGAAGAAAAAAATGCTCTTTTTTCATTTTCTTCCTTTTTCTCCTAATGCAAAATTTAATAAATGTTAAGACATGTAATGAAAACCCACTCAGATGTTAAACATAAAAGTCCCCCAGAAGAGACTCCCTTTCAAAGGATTTTCTTTGTCAATGCAGACATGTTGGGCCAAGGCTGAAGTTTATCAGCAATTTTTGGCTGCAGAACAGTTCCTGTACTTTCTGCTAACTTTTTCAGCTCCTGAGTTGAGGCCAAAAATGCGTCTGGCTTTTTTGATTTTTTTTTTTGGCAGCCTGCCATGTGCTGAGATGTTTCGCCATGTGCTGCGATATTTCCCCATGTGCTGCGATATTTCCCCATGTGCTGCAAGCCCAGCCCTGATATGCTGTCAATGCATTATAAACAACACAGTTTTGAAGAGGGGAGCATGAGGCATTTGTGTTGTGCCTGCTGTGGCTGGGAGGGGATTGTCTTTGGTCGATAAGACATGAATAAAGCTGTAGGTTACAGAAATGTGGAGTGGGTCTAAAAGGGAGCCAAAAATAATTACTTACTTTTTAAAGGCAGGGATGTAGTCCCAGAGGACTGTGTTCGTTGCCAAGTCTTTGAATGATTTTGACCAAAGAGGAAGTGGGTATTTTTTCCTCAAGAGACGGAAATGATAGACAAGCACTTGCCTATCCAGTTTGCTGCTGTTCTGAAAGATCAATGACTCGGTTGGCAAAATGGAGTCAAGAAGCTGAGCGTTACTCTTTGTGCTGACACTTCAAGATATTAAGCTTTCTGCTGAAAAACAAATGTTAGCTACTGTTATGTTTCAAAGCATAAAAAGTAGATGATTAGATTTAATAATCTATCATGAAGTAGATGATTAAATTGCTCCTGTATTTAAATGAGTGGTTATGATTGATACCCCAAGAGCTGTGCTCTTGATAGTTGCTGTTGTTGGAAAAGGGATGCAAACAGAATCTAATTATTAAAAGCAGCATACAGACTAGCATGTATTTGCAGAGGAAAATGAACATAAACATAGTAACTGCTCTTATTTTCCTGTTTGAACACGTGACTGAGTGAGCTGCTTTGCAGCCAGAATGCTCCTCATAGTGTAACCAAAATGATGGGGAACTAAACAATAATGAAATATAATATAATGTAGGCTTATGATAATTTGTGAAAAAGTAACTATAGAAACATGTTATGCACCAGCAATGCTGCTCAGGAGTCCACCCAACCCTTCCCACCTTGATTTAAATATTAAGGATTTAATCAATATGTAAAATGTGATTGCACCACATAGTATTAAGATCAGAGGTAGTATGTTTTGTTCTTTAAGGAGGAGCAGGTGGACAAGGAACAACTTGGTCATTTCATCTAAACAATAATATGGCATAGTGAAATGTAATCTTTCTGTCTTAGAACAAAGACTTTGGAGTGAATAATTGCCTGATTGTGTTAACGGTCCGTGAAGGGCCATTTAGTGATGCCAAGTTTAAGTGAACTTAGAGGAGAGGTAATTCCGGCAGGGGGAGATCGCGACCACCGACTCAAGGACCACCCACTCAAGAAACCCACCGACCCAAAAGATCAAGGAAGTAAAAGTCTCAGAAATCACAGTGGGCATGCGTAGTCATTTGCATGGTAGGCGAAGAGTCTTTAACCAATCATTTAGTAGAAGGATAATGAATATGTATTGGCTATGTATCCGTACATGTATAAAAGATTGTTTCTTAAACTGATTGAACGAACACGATCTTGGGAGGAGCTATCCCCCGTGTTCCCGGCGCCGTGAATAAAGAATGCCTGCCTTTTAACACTACATTGGTGTTACGAGGTTTATTCCCGATTTCGGTGACAATAGCCTGACCATAACAAAGACTTTGATACATGAATGTCTCTGGAAGGATAAACAGAACTTGGCGGCTGCGAAGAGGGGGCCTCTACATTTTCGCGTATGTCTCTCTGCATTGGCTGTTGTGATGACTGGGCAAAATGTCTGCATTCTTTTCCTTATGAGCTTGACGAATGAGTCAGATTTCCTGTTAATTTTCAAATCGGTGGCTCCCAGGCTTATGTACAATCTTCAGGATGAGTGGAATTAAATCAGAGGAAGTTGTAAAGAGACTGCTAGAGAACAAACCAAGGAGTACTAATACAATAATGCCCAAGCCAGCCTCAGGTGCACAGTTTCAGAACAATTAAGATAAAAACCACAACCACGGGCAGTGTATTGACTAAACCACTTCACCCATCTAAAGGCAAGAGTGCAGAATAGAAACTTTTATGGGATTTCAAGAGCTGCCCAAATGTGTCAGTGAAAAAGCTAATTTGCTGGTATGACCTGTGAAAAGAGAGATAATGTTGCAGGCAGTAAAGGGGGTTTTGTTTGTTTGGTTGGTTGGGTTTTTTGTGTTTTGTTTGTGGGTTTTTTTTCCCCAGAGATGAGGAATGTCAGTGTGGTAAGAAAATTTAAGGGAAAAGACCTGTAGATCTGTTTGTCGTGCTTCAGTCTTGCATGCTTTGTAACTTTAGGTGAAGGAACAAATAGTGCTTTAATCTGGAGGAATGGATAGCAAGTCCCTTTGAACAGCTGTGTCAAAGGTTTATGTGGAAATCCCTAGGTGAGTCTGACTGCAAAGTGAAGGGGTGGCTGGTGACTCTGTGACCTTCAAAGTCAGAGACTTTGGGATCACATCCCAGGACAGGCACGGGTTTATCAAGGATTACAAGGGCTTTTGCTCCTTAGCTATCATTTCATCTGACTTGATCTCCCCCTTCCCCTTGTGGTACAGGCAACTGATCCGCACAGCACTGCTCTGCAACCCCTCCAGCTTCCCTCCAGCTCCTGCACAGCTACCAGCCTGCACAGCAGCTTCTGCCACATCCAGTCTCCATGTTTTTCCCCTTCTGCTCCTAAAGCCCATTGCTTTGGCATGGTGTGTCTTGTTGGAAGGGAAAGGGGAATTTAAGCCCCTCTTTTATAATTCATTAGTGGCTACAGTAAGCCTGTGGGAGTTGCCCGAGGCCTGACTCCTGTGAAGGTACACTTGCAAAAGCCTTCAGGAGCAAGACTGGAGCAGCTAGCCCAGCAATCATGACACACACAGTACTCCCATTTTTATTTCCTCACATCCAAGGGACTCAGGTGGTGACATCTGGAGTATGTTTGTTTTTAATCTCCTGTTGTAGTTGTTTAGATGTACCTGTGCTAAGGAATGTCAGGGTTGGGGAGACATAGCTAGCGTGTGAAACTGTACAGCTGAAGCATCTTTCCCCCACCCATGACTCTTTCTCTGGGGCTGCTTTGCCCTTTGTTCAAGATCATTCTGCTAACTGGCCACATGCAAGGTGTGGGAACTAGATACAAGTGTGCAGGGAAGTGGAAATTGTCTCCCTTCTCAGCGCTCAGACCCTGCAAATTAACCCCCCGTCCTCCTGCCTTACCATGAAAGACTATGAGTGTTACAGAGGTCTATTCCGTTTAGTCCTAAGAAGGACTTGTAAGCTCTGCTGTGAAATCTGCTGCTGCTGAGAGTGACTGTGCACTGACTGCATCATTATGTGGTTTTCTCCATTATCATCCTGTGCCCCCAGAGACATCTGTCAGATCGAACTGGAGAGCTATTTGTATTGGATACAATACTTCATGTGGGATTGAGGGACTATTAAAAGCTAGAATTCTAGTGTTGTAGCATTGATAATACGTCTGAGTAGAAAAGAAATAGCTTGATTTAGAGAGTAAAGGAGGTAGCAAAAAGAGGGAAAAAAGGAAAGCACTGGCCTAAGACTTAGGAGCCAGGGATCCATTTCTGGTCCTGCTGCTGGCCTTGTCAAATAACCTTTTACAAGTGACATCTTCTAGCACTTCGTCAGTTTTCCCTCTTTTTAATGAGAGGAACTAATAGGTGCTATTGTTAGCACATATGTCATACAATAACTATGGAAGAAAACACATCTGTGTTTGAAAGGCAGTGAAAAAACCACTGAATTACATTTCTGTCTACAGCCAGGTGCCCTTAAAGTTTGCATTAAAAGCACACATGCAGGGAGAAATGGATGTAGCTACTTCACTAATGTGCATTTTTAACATTGTAGAATTTGCAAGTTAATCACTGAAGGGCTGCTAGATCTAAAACTAAGGGCTTACACCACATTTAAGTTGACTAAGTACAGTGTCATTACTTTAATGGCATATAAACATTCTCAAGAAATAGTTTCTATTCTCAAAACAGGAACTGGAAGACTAATAAGATCCCCTTATATGGTCTTCTGAAGGTAAATATATGTTTGGCTGAGATTACAGCAAGCCTATTTTATTTTTATTTCCTATCACTTGCTTTCTGTTTTGTGTAAGTCAGAATATTGTTAACATACATAAAGATAATTCTATAGGAGAGCAGTAAACAGTCAGTGGGTAAATTCATAGGTCTTCCATTCTGCCAGTGAGCGCTCACAGATCAAAATGAGCTTTGCAGGTATGACCTTTTGCCTTGCTAGCTTCTCTTTAAATTTAGTTACATCTGTTCCATCCAAAGTCAAAATGAAACTTCATATGGGAACAGACTGAGGCCATCAGCTGGATGCAGTTTGCATTTAGGAAAATCTAGAAGTGTTATCATTGAACTTATTGTTTGGGGCATATGGTTGTGGTGAGGATTTTTATTTAATTGAGGTCTTTGTACTACTTCTAGGAAAATTGTACCAAATGTCTTTATACCTTTTTTTATAGGCCAAAAAAAAAAAAAAGTTTTCAAATTTAGGAAAAAAAATATCAAAAAAGCACTTCCTCTCTGTCAACCCCTGACTTCAGAAGAACAGCAAGTTTGCAAGGAAGATGTCCAGCAAGCTGTTTAAAATAACGATATCAAATATTTTCTTGCTTTTCCTTCAAATCAAGTACAGTTGGCAATGTGTATATCAAGTGGTTTGGGGGCGGGGGGAAGCATTGTTGTCACACATTCTACCTGTTTAGCATCACATGGTGCTGGTAATGGATCGATGTGGAGAGCTTTGTTGAGTCTGCTGGTGAGGTACTTTGCCGGATACTAGGTTGTGTTATCAAGGAGATGATCTCTCTGTATGTGCCCTGTATCTAAATGAGTGCACATACCCTATTCTGAGCATCTGTACACCCTATCCTAAGTGCCACTGTGAGGATAAGGACCGGATGGACATTTGGGTTTACTCAGGATGCTACTTCTTAGGAGGTCCCAATAGGAAGCTGTATGTCAGACAGCTAATATAACGCTGGAATGCATAAGCAGAAGAACATCAGAGAAGCGTAGAAGAGATGCTATGTTATAACAATCGTTAAAATAATTGGGATAGATACTTCAATGTAGTGATTATTTATGGTGCCTAGACTGCTTAAAAATTGCAGATTGTCCAGAAGAGAGTAATTTAAGATCTGGAAATTCTTCCTGATAAAGAGAAACCAAACCAAGTCAGTTAGTACAGTTTATCTGACAGAAGGCAAATTGGTGTCTCCCTAGATGTGGAAGCAGTTTCTGATAGAAGACAGATCTTCAGTATAGGGGAAAATCTGTAAACAGATGCAATGCAAAAAAAGTATCTATATATTTTTTAACAATATGTCCCATCAGAACAAACTATGCAGGGAACTAATGGGATTTTTAGCAATTGGTATTAAATCAAGAGCAAGCATCTTTCTAGAAAATATGCCATAGCTTAACAGACGTTCTAGGATTCATGGAGAAACTAAGAAGTGTAATGCAGAAATTAGTAAGTGCTTGCACTGTGCATAAAGATGGACCAGGTGATCATGATGGTCTCTTTGGATATTCAATTGTACAAGAGTACATAAGAGCCTGCAAAAATTACCAACTGTGGCTGGTAAGAGAAAGCTCATGTTGTGCAAGAGTGCTACATGATACAGAACCTTTCAACTACCACTTCCCTGAAAGAGTTTTGAAATCCTTTTTCTATGTTGCCTGCGGAACTGTAAAAACAGAAGAGAACCTCTGTTCCTAAATAAGCTGACACTACACACTAGAGGACATGCAAAAGACAAAAGAACACTCAGAGCTTTCATAAAAAGCATGTACCCCCCTGGTAGTGCTGACCGTGGTGTGCTGCCTCTTTTTCACCCAAGCTGCTGAACTTTGAATGCTAATGGCTTCTAGTAGGAAGGAAAACTGATGACAGAGCAAGTTATTTCCTGACAAAATCATGTCTATTTGCAATAATGTATCATAACTTGTTTGTTCTGCTTTGCTTTGTTTTTAACTTGGGATTTAAAGAGCTGGAGATAATCTTCCTGTTTGTTGTTGGGGTTTTGTGTGTGTGTGTGTTTTCTTTTCCATTTGTTTTTAGGGAAATTGCACTTGCCTCTTGAGACAAGGAGGGATGCTATGGCAATGGAAAGATGCTTGATGATGCTGGTCAAATAGTCCCAAGTGGTTTAGATTACTGCCATGATGCAACCTGATTTCACACCATGTAAGTGTACCTTTTGTACTCTTTTTCTGCTGTGCCAGCTGTGCCTCATTGCCCAGGACTGTGGGAAGGTAGTGTGAGAGACCTTGTCCTCATGCTAGCTCTGCAGAAACAGTGGAAAACACTAATGGCATTTGAAATGCTATTATCACGCCTGTCCCTTAGGGTGCTGTTTTGCTGTTAGCAGACCAAACTTACGCTGTGTCACTGCCTATCAGGACTAGTTTGGCTGTGTGGCCCAGAGTTGTTTAGGCGGGTGTGAGCGGCTCAGGCAGCAGATTTAGGGGGGTTTTGACTATGACAGAGACTAGTACACTGAGGCTGCCGACACGCCCGTCTGCAGAACGTGACACCAGCCCTTTCCCTACTCAGGTGCCCTGGAATCACAGCATGAGCAGGCACTGTGTACTTGCTCATGGCTGTTGATAGTAAGTCCATAAATTTGACCTGGTGTTCAGTGAAGGCTGGCTAGAGATCCATTTTTCTGCTAGCACAGTTATCTGGGGGGCTGTGAATGCCGTTTGCAGCCCTTGCATGGCTGGGGGAACTGTGTTGAAGGGACGTTGATGGCCCAGCTTGCTCCTAACACAGCTGCCCTGACAGGATTTTGCACTCCAAATCTCTTCTCAGGGAGTGAGAGGAGCTGGGTGGGATCAGCCTTCAGAGCGGTGACTGTCTAGGGGGGGCACAAGTGCTGGTGGGGCACTTGCTGCCGGTGCCGGGTGCCAAAAGTGCCTCTCATCTCCCGTGCATGGCTGTTAATCTATCACACATGACAAAATGTCCCGGTCCCACCAAAGTATGCTGGGCTCCCTCGTTATGCACAATAACTTGTTTGTGGGTAGAGGGGAAACTCACCTTGTATATAAAGCCAATAATCTGTTGTTAGTATAAACCAAATCTCAGCAGTCTAATCCAAGTATTATTAGTAACTATCACAGAAAGAGAAAGAATACGTTCTTGCAGAAAAAGTGTCAATAATGATAACACAGTTAAAACAACACGAAATAAAACATTATACACACACTTATTAGTTTCTACCCCTTTTCCCGATGTTTTGCTCACCCTCTCCCTGCTCCCCTGGCTCCTAGGGTTGGTGGTTTGACTCTGGTGGTGGTGGATTGGGTGTTAACACAAGTTGTCGGCATCTGGAGGCTGGAGGAATATGATGTTCATTATGGTGGTTTTTTCTTCCCCACCCTAGGATCCTCTTTAGGTCCTTTTTATATGCTTGCTAACATGCTTTTAAACCTTGCTCTTTCTCTGCTGGCCTGCAAATCTATGTTACACCTGAATATACTGTATCTCATGCCTTTTATGTATGTTAGGTACTATTTCTTTGTTCTCTTTGTTGCCCCAAACCCAGTTTTGTCCAGATCTGCATTTAACTGACCACTGGTGAATTGTTTGTATCTGTGGGGTCTTCGGTGTCAGGCTTGTGCCCAGTCTCTTATAATCCCATGGCTCTACTCCTCTATACCTCACCCTGTGTCTCTGTTTCTCAAGGCTTCTGTTACCATACCAAGCCTGTATTCTTTACATCGCACATTGTGTTAGATTTGTAAAACCACAGCAGTACCAGACAAAGATAAATAAAAATTCAAAATATTAGCTATAGACACACAGTGAATTAGAAAATCTAGAAAAACGCTCTTTTACTAGCAATGGCAATACCCTATTACAGGCTACACGGTTACACCCTTATCCAAAATCAGGTGGTGGTGACCCTCTAGAGGGCCATGGAGCAGAGGGTTCCCAGGCTGGAGTGGCTCCCTGGTGCTGCGTGGGCTGGGGAAGAAAGCAAGGGGGTTGCTTTGCCCACCCACTCCGAGAGCCTAGGTCTCTGCCTGACAGCAGGGAGGAGGTGGTTTGCTGGCCAGGCTTCCTGCCAGTCCAGTGCAGGCTCTGAGAGCATTGTGGCCTCCAATGTACGGCTTTCTGTGGCATGGACGGGGGAGTTACAGCCTGGCAATGGTGCTGAACAGTGTTGGTTAAGAAAGACCTGATGCAATGAGGTGCAAAGCACCATAGGTAGCTGCACATGCTGAGCATGCTCCTGCTGAAGTGCAGCAGCATTTACAACTGGTTTGTAGCACCTTGGTCGTGAAACTCAGCCTTCCTTCCAGTGTTGCTACCAAATGCAGCACAGGCATAGTCAGTGAGGTATGATTCAACCCACAGTTGTATCTTTTTTTCTTGCATGTAGTATTCAAATAGTTGATTTGTAAATACACATGCTTTGAAATTATCTACATCAGTATCTGGAGCTAATGAGTGAAGTGATACTTGCAGTCCAGAAATATGAACTTTCCCTGTGCACTTGTTTAGCCGTACTGATCTACTATATCTGCAACAAAAAGGTTTCAAAAGTGATTATTGTAGCCAAACTTGTCTGCGTAGTAATGAATGCATGGTGACTTACAGTCCTGGTAGCATTAAAGATTTTCAGCTAGATTCATGAACTCTGTTTCTTGTTCTGCCTTAGACCACTTTAGTCGGCATTATGTGCTTCAAGTATGCAGTTTAAAAAGAAGAGCTGAGCAAGAGACAGAGGAAAGATGGAAAATACTTTGGCAGAAGCAAGCCCTGGATAACAAACAAGACATGGCAGCCAGGAGGCAAGATCTTGTTTTGGAGATGGTATCCAGTGTGAGAAAAACTCGGAGAGGACATCAGGAGCAATAGTATCTGTGCACACTCCCCTTTCCTTGCCAGACCTCGACTCGAATCTTGAGCTTCTCTGCAAACCCAGGGTCAGAACCAGGAGTAGAAGCGTTCCACTAGTCTTCAGCTCGGTGGTCTGTGTTCAAGGTTCATTTAAGTCAATTGGTCCAGTGAAACTCTTTGGGATACTACAGCTTGTCTTGAAAATTATCTTCTCAGGTGTTGTTCATCTCTAAGGTGATCAATTTTGAAGCAACAACTGTAGTTGTTTATATGAGTAACACATATTGTTATAGAAATAGGGCAGGAAAGAGATAAACTGGGAGGATGAGGGGTTTGTGAGAGACAGGGAAGAACAGGGAGGTATCTTTATCCACAGCCCACTGAAACCTCCATGCCTCCTCCTGGCCTACAAGCCCAGTCCTCCAAAGTTTGTACTGATATTGATAAAGATTAGCTTAGCTCACTTTACCCTAACAATACTACAGCACAGTGAAACAGGATATTTCTGTCTCGGAACAAAAACCCCAAAGTGAATGATAGTCTGCTTTGTCAACGGCATGTGAAGGACTGTTTAGTGTTGCCAAATTTAAGTGAAACAAGAGGAAAGGTAATTCCGGCAGGGGGGAGATCACGACCACTGACTCAAAGACCACCCACTCAAGAAACCCATCGACCCAAAAGGATAAGGAAGTAAAGGTCTCAAAAATCATAGTGGGCATGCATAGTTATTTACACAGTAGGCAACAATGGATAAATTAGATGATTAAATATGTTAATATCTTGTGTATAAATAACTGTTGGTTTACACCAACTGTGTGTTGGTTTGTACCTTGCACCCGTATCTGCGCATTTACATAATAAAGGAAAATACCTCGACTCTTTGTGTAAATTGGGCAACGCACACTGGGGTAACAGACCCAAGTTTTTGGGACAACAATACCGGTTCCCATCAGCTTCCCAAAGCCCGCCTGACCTCTCCCATCACCTTTCCTTACCATCAGCTCCTACCCCACAGAACTGAAAGTGGAGTTTTGCTTACCCAGGACTAGGAGGGCGTGAGCTGGTGCTGGAGTCTGGTCAGAAATTGCTTCGGAAAGCAGGTCTGCCTTGAGTGGGCTGTGGATACAGTGCTTATCACAGCCACGCACAACGGCTTTACTGCTCACTGCCCAGTCTTCACCTCCATTGACTCAAGTGTCTGGTGCTGCAAAACTATGTCCAATAGAGAGGGAATGGCATCACAGCCATGAGACAGGTAATTTCACCTCTGCTTACCTCTTCCCCATGTATCTTTATCCTCTGTCTTTTTTCATCTCCAAGGCTGACCATGCTGTCTGGAAGTTTTTTCTCGACTTCCAAACGGCAAGAGCATTTCCAATGAGCATTCTTCCTGGATGTCCATTTATTTGGAATAGTTTATCACTCTGGATTAAACATGCCGTGTGTGTTCATGGAAACACCTCCGAGCCAGGATTTCTCTGGTTTTAGAAACTAGTTTCTACTCCACCATTTCTTATTAAAAGTGCTTGCATTTACTAGGATAAAATACAAACCTTTCCCGCCTTCTTCATGATCAGGCATCCATTACAGCTGCCTTCCTTAGGAAACCCTAGCACAGCCCCTCACAACAGCACACCTCCTTTTCTGTGGCATAAGTGGCATTCTGGCACTAGCTATCCATGGCAACAAGAAGTTTGGTCTGCCTACAGAGGTCTTGTTTTTTTAAATAAAAAAGCTACAACTGTTGCTTAAGATTTTCCTGTGACCTATGCTTCTCCTTCCGGCTCTAGGAAATGAAAATAGGAATATACCGGTCACTCTTTGAAAGTTGTTCTTCCTCAACCTCAAAAACACATGATAGCTCTTGAGAATAAGAATTTTTTTTTGAGGAAGAGCAGAAAAAATAACATTAGCAGAATAAGTATGGTTCAACAGTAGGAAATTATGGCAATGAAATTGATACAGGCACCCAACACATTTAACATCAGAGTAGCTTCACTAAAAGGCATAGGCTGCCACATTCCTGTGCTCTGGTGACTGTGATTTGTTTCTTATCATTCCAGCACAAATGTGGTGTTTCCAGAAAGCAACATACCCTTTGTGTAGAACTACAGGAAAATAGCATGATTGTTGTGGTTTAACCTGGCAGGCAGCTAAACAGCACACAGCCGCTCGCTCACCGCACACACACCCCCAACCCCCCCCCGCCGTGGGATGGGGGAGAGAATCAGAAGGGCAAAAGTAAGAAAACTCGTGGGTTGAGATAAGAACAGTTTACAAATTAAAAAAAAATAAAGTAATGAAAACAATGAGAGAGAGAGAGAGAGAGAGAGAGAAACAAAACCCAGGAAAAACAAGTGATGCAACTGCTCACCACCCACTAACTCACGCCCAGCCCGCCCCAAGCAGCGATTGCTGCCCCCCGGTCAACCCCCCCCCAGTTTATATACTGAGCACGACATCATATGGTATGGAATATCCCTTTGGCCAGTTTGGATCAGCTGTCCCAGCCGTGCCCCCTCTCAGCTTCTTGTGCACCTGGCAGAGCATGGGAAGCTGCGAAGTCCTTGACCAGTGCAAGCACTACTTAGCAACAACTAAAATGTCAGTGTGTTATCATCAACATTATTCTCATACTAAATCCAAAACATGGCACTGTACCATCTTCTAGGAAGAAAATTAACTCTATCCCAGCTGAAACCAGGGCAATGATTCATACTGAGCAGTCCCTGTTTTCCATCTTCTCTCTTGAGAAAGAAGCAGAGATTTCTGTTCTTGCAGGGACGTTGTTACAAAATTGTTTGAGAGCTAGCTGAAGCATTTGAAAAAATTGCCAGCTGTTCATTACAACTCCTCATCTGGATGTTGCTCCCCACACAGCTGAGCTGCTGGAACAGATCTGATAGGTGTTCCCTACATCATAAAACTGGACATGTTAGTGCAAGCTTCGACAGTGATCTCAACTAAGCAAGCTGAATTTCTCCAGGAGCAGATTGGGGGTGCTCATACAACCCATCAGTGTTCAGCTTCTGGAACTGGGGATTACATCTGAGTGAGGGGCAATCAAACAACTTTCCTTTAAAGCTTCATGTAAAGTGTGGATGTGGGGATCAGCTTTTGCATCTTTTGTCATGAATGAGGAAATTTTGTTTAAAGGCTGTTTGGTACCGGCTCTTCTGTTGTTGAGAACAGCCAGAGATTTCATTAACAAATACAAAAGCTGAGGGTGCAGAGAACAACTGAGATTTCTGCATAAGCTTTGGCCTGTGCCCAGTCCTTCTTCTATTCTACACCCCAGGTTCACATGTCCATGGTCTGAGAAACAGTGCAGTAGGGCCATTGTAGCCTGGCTGGCCATGGATCTGCATCTTCTCTGGTATCTAATAAGGCTTTTCCTGCAACTGGAACAGTCATAATGTGTATGTCTGTGTGTATGCGTATCTCTCCCTTTTCTCCAATTTCTGATGGGTAGCAAGGGTGGAGCCTGCACTGCAGCTTTCATTTCAGCAGGAGCTACAATATCTCTCTTTCTTCTATCTGTGGCTTTTTATTTTCATGATATTTGTAAGAATTCAGATGGTATTTAATTGAGATTGTCCAATTCATTTGAAAGTTATTGGAAGGGAGGATGACCAGTCATGCAGGAGTACACATGGGGGGGGCACTCATGCGTGCATATACATAACCCCCCCCCCAAATGGAAATGAGGCTATAAATAATTTTTTGTTTTGTCTGTAAACTGTGTTTGCAGCTATCACAACAATTTCAAGAGAAAAAAAAATAAACAAACACAAGCCTATGGGCAAAAATACAGCTGTTTTTCTTTGCTGAGTTAAGTGACAAAACCAGAAATCAGCACTAATACAAAAAATAAACATCCATTTAACCTTTTTTTTTTGTTGTTGTTCTACTCATCTGGCATAAATTTTTTAAAAAATAATAAATCTTTTGGGGGCTGTGATTGTTTTAACCTGCCAGTAACCCCCTTGAGTTCATCAGAGCAAAAGACAGCGAAAGCCTGTTTATTGTCCAGCAGGCACCTACACATGTTGTAAGCGAAGTTCCATCTGGTCACAACATCGTGGATCATCTGGGTAACAGCCAGGCTTCATTTGCTTCATGTCCTGGACAGCATGGAGGCAGCTGAATAGGAATATTTAAATGACTGACCAACCGCAACCGAGTTTGCCCCTGAGGATTCGTCTAATAATGGCTCCTCGCTATGGAGCAGTAGTGTCTCTGTGAGTTGTTTTCTTTTTTAAATGACTCAAGCTGGGCTCCACGGAATGATTTAGCCTTTTTATTAGGAGCCAACAATTTACTGGAGACACAGTCTGGCTCTCACCTCGGGGATCTGGAGGTGGATGTTGACCGTGCCTGAAATTCTTCCTGAAACATGTTTGTAAGCAAAAACCAGAAGAAACCTGGACTGCGTAGCACAGCTCTTATTCTGGGCCCGGCAGGGTGGTTGTGTGGGGTGTATTTCACATCTATGCAAAGGGCACGTAAGGCGCTACCATATGAGAATCTTCCAGGCATTTGAAATCATTCACACCTGTTTCACATGAGGGCAAAGGACAGAGAAAGCGGATGCACCACTTAATGCATGACCTGAGCACCTCAGAGAGACTTTTGGTGGGTGGGCAGGGACCCCCAGGGAAACACTGCCTCTGCTGCCACAGCCTCCCCAGCTCCCCAGGCTGGGCAGGAGCACCTCACCACTGGCGATGCTGCCTGCAGCCCCAGTGGGATGTCCTGCTGCCAGATGCATGTTCCCCTTAGAAAACTCTGTTCTGCAGATCTAGAGGTGGGTGCTGGGCTATGAAAGGGTGGCACGCAGCTGCGTAACACAAACACGTGCAGTTTCGATAACAAATGTTGACAGAGGCAGTGCTCGCTAGGTAATACCCTTCTCCTGGGGCTAGGAGGATATGCAAATCCCAACACGCTGCATGAACGGTAATAAGCACTTCCAAAAATTCAGTCTGCCTATAATACTTTGTTGGAGGTGCCCAAAGAAGCCTTTTTGAGCACAGCAAATCTTTTGAAGTTCTGTAGGTGGGTCACTGCTTGTTTACAATAACAAACTTATTCAACGAGTGATATGGAGAAGTACCTGAATTTACCTTCAGAGGTGGCTGTGAGAGGTATTCCTTTCTGCTTTAAAATGTGGGCATCTTCTATAAAGATGTCATTCAGGTAAGATCCTGGTGTAAAAATTATCCAGGAAAAATGGCTGAGATACCACAGTAACATCTATTGGGATGGTGCATGGGCCGTTCCTTTCAGAAAATCTCAGGAAGAAAGCATCTAGATGAATTACAAGGGCAAATTCTTACACAATTTGCAGTTGGTTGCTGCAGAGGCCATAGAGTATTCGGGGGATTTCCCTCATCCTGCAGCTGGGCACACCTGTGCCTACTTCTTCCCATGGCCAGTCCTGGCGCAGCGGGCAGGGCCACCCAGCAACAGAGAAAGATGCGCTTAAAAGTTTGCAAGACTAGATTTCAGACCTTTTAAGTCTCTCTCTCTATATATATCTCCTGTGTCTAAAGATTCTGACGCAGGCATGCACATGAACATCTTTCTTCAGATGAGTAAGGTCAATAAAACCAGTGTCATTACTCACCGGATCAAGTTATGGCCGAGCCTAAGGAGGCGGTAAATGGTGAAGTTTCATTCAGTCTAATCAAACTGCCCCCAAAGTAACGTTTCCTTTCTCGGGCACGGCAATAGCTCTANCCGGGGCTTCGGCCCCGGCGTGGTGCAAGGGCCGGCCGTGCGCCGCAGCACTGACCGCCCAGGGCTGGCTTGTCCCCGGCACTGACAAATAATTGACCCTGCTTTTTACATTTGCGTTAGGTGATGCCCTTGAGTTGCAATATGGCTACGAAAGCAGATATTAACATATTTGAGGAATATCTTTATGCTTTGCGAAGCGGCGTAAAAGCGAAGTGCTAATTTGTCAGAAAAAGGAGAAAATTATTTCCTATCTGCGTGTGCGCTTAGGTATGTGCCGATGTGAGGTGCGCGGTCCCGTTGAAGGGACGGGGTTGCTCATACGCTCACACGTACCCGCAGACGTGTGCTTCTGCAGGGTTGGAAGCTTTGGGAGAAAAGGAAACGCAACTGGGGAAAAAGCAGCTCTCAGTGTCAAATGAAGATTGCAAAAGTGGACAGCGGTTGACAGAGCGCAGCTGTTGAGAAAAGTATCGGCCTCAGGTTGTAAGCTATAAACGGCGAATGGTGGATTTTATTTGAAGAATTTTATTTTAAAACTTCCATCTTTTTTTCTACTCCTGTTATACAGAAAGTCTCACAAATGCTGCAACGGTTAAGAGAGGTTAAAACACAAAGCGATTTACATGGGTCTCAACCGATACAAAGTATTTTTAGCACGCTATTTAACAAGGCGACATGCTATATAGCAAGCCAACTTCAAAATCAGTAATTTACAATGGTGCAGTTGGCAGAGAGGTAAAAAAGCGTTCTAGCTGTAAGCAACGGTATTAAAAGTCTATTAAATGATTACCTTACAGTTTCAGTGACTAATAATGACTTGAATAGACGTGAATCCGTTTCAGTTTTGTAAAGAAATCTTCTGTGTATTTCAGAGATGGGATGATTTTCCCTGGGCAGACACAGCATAGTCATGTCTGTCATGAAGTATTCTGCTAGCCCCTGTCCCTTCTCCACATTATCATTTACAATCCAGGTATTTAGACCATGCCAAGGTACCGAATGAGACATTTACGGTACCACTGCTGCCCTAGTTGCTACGTCTCTTTTTGTCTCGAGCATTCTTATTTCAAGGCTGACGTATTTGCTTCCGAACAATATCCTAAGCCACCAGGCAAATGCGTATTGAGTTTGTTTAGCAGAGGATCAAACCAGAATGCAGAACTGATGCTGAGCAGGCTGTGGTCCCAGGCTGCAATTCTCTGGACAATTCCAGAGAGGCTGTGGCAATTGGTATTTAATAGCATTTGTTGGAAGGGTGAAGGTGGTGTACAATGCTAAATAGGAAGGAAGCTACTGCCATTAGCCTAGTAATGGCAAGCGATATTTTAAAACTAACTTAAAAAATACGCATCAACCCTTGTCATTCTGAATAGACAATATATTGTATTTCTGCATAAGACTGATGACAAGCATAAAATAATAATTAAAAAATCATTTAACTCACCAAAAACCAAAATATTTTTTAACAATAATCATCACGTATTTATATCCTCGCATATATTTACTTTTTGGATGAACATTATTTTATGTTTAGGAGTGATTCATTTATTTGAAATTGTTTTCAACACTGAAGTTTTAATGATTGTCATAACGCTGATCTTGTCAGCAGAATATGCTGAAAGAAACCAGAGGATTCTATCTTGAATATTTCTATAAATGTGCTTACTTACCACAGAATAGGACACGGGTATTTTGCAATGTTCCAAGTGTAAAGTAGCCTGCGGTGCTGTGCAAGAGGATGTCAAAATGGAGACTTCCACAGCTTCTGGAGGAATCTGAAAACCTTTCCCATGTAACTATTCAGGAAAAATGCTATGTTTTACTCCTGCCTGGGTAGGATCTCAGTCCAGCTCCTGTAGACCTGAGTCTTAAGAAAGCAAATGGCCATATTTAATTATATCAATTTTTTCCTTCAGCTACTTACTTGACCTGAGTTATGCTTTCCATCTGAAGCCTAATTTGTCTCTGCTGAATGGCATAATTTCCACTATCCGTATAATTAAAAATGAACCAATGCACACTTAGAGTTTCCACTGTGGCAAATGGCACATTTTGTTTGGTTTATTTACTTTCATTCTGTCTGCTCAATCCAGCCCCAGTTTACATGCTATCTATTTCTACAGCAAACCCTCTTCTGATGTATTATATGTATGGATGAGGTATATAGTATTTGTGACTTTTTCAGGTTTCATAAAGAGCCTGAATGCAGAGTAGTTGAAGAATCTGAAATATTCCCAAGAAATATGGGTCCAAGCAAATGCAGACATTTTCAGTTTGAGCATTTTTAAAATGAAGATAAACCCTTCAACAAACTTCCATAAATGTGCAGTCACTTTTGCAAGTGCTGTTGCAGAAACTATATTAACTGTAATTTAGGATTGTTTATACTATAAATGTGGTCATTTGGCTCTTTTTAGCAAGTGGTGACAGCTTAGAATCTTCCAAATGAACAGTATCACAGCATTTTTCAAGGTAATTGTTGCACTAATTTTTTTATTGGCTAGATAGAAAGTACTCGATGTTCAATAAAACACAACTTTAAGGAATTAATGAATTGGTGAGTACTGTAAATACATAAAAACTTCTCTTTAACATCATCAGAAGCACTCTCTGACCTGGAAGGCGAAGAGCTACATCAAGTAAATTTTACTGTGTGCTGCCGATACCTAGTGCACCATGAAGCAGTCTTCAGCACAAAGCCTGGAGTCTAGTAGCTGGCAACGAAACTGCTCCAAATCCCAGGTAATTATGTTTTGCTCTTGTTTCTGTGATATTTCCTGGGTTAAACCACTGACATTAATTTGACCTGAAAATTGCTACTACATTTCAGGGGACGTCTGAGGTGTTAATAATTTAATAAAGGGCAACCAATTCCTTGTGTTACACTCCCTAGCAGAAACTTCAGGAGCTTTTAAAGCTAAATATGCAACATCTGCCCAGGACATTCCCCCGGGGCACCGCTGGGGTGATCACTGAGCTGCTCTGCAGCAATGGGGCTGCTCCATCCTCTTTGCAAGGAGAAGAGCACCTCAGGTGACCCCTCCCTGGAAGCAGAAGGAGGATTAATTAATTAAGAATTGGGAGGTGTCCCAAAAGGGTGAGGACATTGCTTTTGGCTGGCCGTATGAGTAAGGAGGAGACTGAAACGCAGCCCAGGGAGCCCCAGGAAAGGGCAGGTCTGTGGGTGCTCATTCAGACGTGCCACCGGCTCTCATCTGGTGCCTGCTCGGCATTGCCACGGGGAGAGGAGACCTGACCCTGGAGCGGGCGCAGGGACTGGTGACTGTCCAATGTGGCCTCTCGACAGGGACCCCCCAGCCCAGAGCACCTCCGTGGGACTTGGAGGAGCAAGCGTGTCTTGAATTCAGCAGAGGATGGATTATGTCCTGAGGAGGCCAACATTGTCGTGGCGTTGCTAGAACATCTGCTCTGGCTATTGCTTCGTGGTGTACAACGCATGAAGCAGGAAATACATTGCTCCCTTCCACCTCAGTTTGTAAAATATTGTGGATAGGCTCATTTGCATGTGAAATCTCATGGTGCTTCTCCATGTTGAGCCACTCAGAAAGGACGGGCTGGGCTTTAGGACAGTGGAATGAAAGCCGCCTGAGCCCATCAAGGCACAGGGCAAACCCCCGTTTTGCCAGGGAATGTGTCCTTGTGCCTTAGCCCCTCAGCGTTGTTATTATTATACTTGCATTGGACCGAGAGTCCAGTTTTACACCATCTAGCAGCAGGGCTGCACTTTGCCAAAGGCCCTTCAGGAAGCAGACTGTCTTGCCAAAAAAGACAGATACTGCTTCCTGAGACTTCAGTAAGGTAAATACTCAGTCTAAGGGTGTAATCCTGCACCTGATGGAGCCAGGGACAAAAATCCTGTTCACTCCAATAGGACTGGATTAAGCTCACCAAGTGAAGATTTGGAGATTGGTCTCCCAGGGACTAAGCAACCACTGTGACCTGTGACCACAGAGACAACAGCCCTGGCAGCAGTGGGAATAGTCACACTTCTGACAGAGCAACATCAGGGAGATTTTCTCCCAAAAGACATGTATTTTGCTTTGATTGCCTTAACTTTAAAAATATTTCCTCACATATTTGAGAGCTCTTGTGGAAAAAAATGAAAGAAAATGAGAAAAAATCAGGAAACTGAAAATCACCTCTAATAGACAGATTGAAATTTTTAACTGGTAGGAAGGTATTTACAGTTTTCAGATGAAAACTAACCTGTTGGATGTCGGGTTTTTTTAGTGTCTGCTTTACTTGCTTTCCAGGTTTGTAAAATGACAATAATGATAATGTTCTTGATAATCTTATCCGAAAAAGATGACTCCTGCAGAGATTTTCAGTTAAACAAAACCAGCAAAATTAATTTTCTACTGCTCTATCTTACGTAGTTGAAGCAACAATATAGACAGTTTACCTTTGGTAGCTCAAACTGTTAAAAGTGCTAAAAACCCTGGACTTGTTATCTCTACATAAAAATACTTCAAGGGACAAAAATGTTATTTATATTGCCATGTGACAAAACCAAAGCTCTTCAGACCAAGGCTCACTCTTGCAAGCTCTAGCATGAGATTGCTTCTTCTACCTTATGTATGCGTGTATTGGCATGCATTACAAATACTAGGCTGCCATAGAGATTCGCAAACTCACATCATGGTTATAAAGTCTGTGTCCCTCTTCAGTCTCCGGCAGCCTTTCCCCATGCCCTTCCCCACCCGGCTGCCGCTCACTCACGCCGCAGTCCTCTTTCCCAGCACTGCCAGTTGCTGTGATGTTAACGGTTCTCTTCAAAACCCTCACTCTGCGACCGTGTGAGCACGGCAAAGCCTCAGCTGCCCCTTCAAAATGAGAGGGGAGTTTTTTTGTCTGCAGGGTGGTGAAAAGAAGCTGGAAAAGTTGACCCCGAAGTTCTGCCCACCAAAAAACCTCCTAGAGTTTTCATGGACTTCAAATGAAGCTCATAATACTGCTCATTTTTAAGCATTTGGAAACACCCATTGTGGTTTGTTTTGTTTTATTTTGGTTTTTTTCAACAGTTAGTGGCCCGGGGTTCTTCTTTATTATGTCTCTAAGATGCCGAGGACTCAAATGTTTGCTGTTGAGCTATTCCTGTCTTTGCTTGGGATCAGCCCCACAGCTTTGTTCACATCTGCCTGGTACCATAAACTCTTTTACTGCTTTCTGTTACTCAGCAGTGTGAGAGGTGAGGCAGGTATTTTGCAGTTCTCAGTGTTTATTCATAAATATCTGACAGGCTATGCCCTGCCTTTTCACCTGCAAATCCCCGAAACTTTTTATGGAGTCCAAACTGTAACTTATCATAGATATTAATAAATAGAAATCTCTGTCATTGGGAGGGGAAGGGGGAGAAGAAAAACAGTGAAAACACCAGAGGAGGGAGGTTAAAAGCTCTGCAGATAACCTTTTTTGTTAGCACTGTGAGTATGAACACTACAGTAACTTGCTGACCTTCTTATTTTATATATCCTCCTGTAAGCCTTCGCAATCAAACCTGACAGAGACCAGCAGCCAAAGCAACTGGCTTCAGTCTGGTCTTTTGGGCAGACTGAGCAAAGGTGGCTATCAGGGAGAGCGCCACTGGGAAATGTTTTTAATTGGACTGTAACTGCATAAAGAGAAAGCAAATTCCAATAGTGCCAATGAATTGTAGCACCACTAAGCAGTGATAAAACTGACTTCAGCAGTTCCGATGTTGAATGGCACCGAAGGCATGGAAAGGCAGTTTTCAATATCTCATCCTTCCCTATTGATCTGAAAAGGCAGGAGAAAGAGAAGAGGGGAGCATTAGGATGGCCATTTATCCTGCAGGGAAAGGCAAAACCTCGGTTTCCTGTCAAAAGCCCCAGGAAGCTTGGGTTTTTGCTTAATGCCATTTCATACATTTTTGCTGCAGGGTAGGCTGAGCACTATTCCTGTTTCATTGCCTGGGATAGGAGTTGTTAAGTATCATATCCCACATAGCTGTACACCGAGCGAGTCCTCACGCTGAGCTGGGAGCGGATCCCATGGCCGGGGGGTGACGTCTCCAGGGGCCAGGAGAAAGCAGGGGCAGGCTGAATCACTCCCTGTCTCCTCGTCCTCCCCGGTTGTGTCTCCTGTCCGGGCTCCTTTCAGCCTTATTCATGAGCAGATCACTGAGGGAAGGGGTTGGGGAAAGTTATTTGCATTCCAACATTACATTTAAAAGCTATAAATTACTGGCAACCATAAACAATCTCCCTGCTGACGGCACCGCTCATAAAAATCTGGGTTTACGTATGTGTTGCATTCACATGTGTGTGCGCATATTCAGCCTCGTGGGATTTTTCTCCTGGTTATGACAACGGTATTAATACTTCTGGGCTCTGAATGCAATGCCCAATGCAACAAGGGTTTTTGCTGCTTTTTCTGGTTTGATGTAGGTCTGGCTGAAAAGTAGAGTAATTCTCACTGCTTTGAGTTAAGTTTTGGCTTTAAACTGGGAGAAAAGATGGTGGAGACCGTGGCTAAAAGCTAGTCAAATGGCAAAAATGCTTTTGAACCCATGATATTTACTGTAGCCAGGAGGTTGCACACTCCAAATTACTGCTGAAGAGGAAAAAGTGTTAGGCAGAGGGAAAAAGGAGGAGGAGGGGAAAAACATAATGTTTGCTACGTGTCCACAATCTGACTACTGAGTGCTTGGGAATGGGGTTTGCAAACAAAGGGAAAACTGCTCCATTTCTGTCGCTGCTCTGCCCCAGCCTAAAGATGTGAATGTGAGAGTAAAATGAGAGTGGTGATGACGAGAGGCCTGTATCTCTGCTCTGCAAAAATCTGTCAGGTACGTATGAGGGGGTCACAGTAATGCAGTGATACTTCAGCCTGGTGGATTCCTGGGATCCAGTGTGCTTTTCAAAGCTTGCTCAGGTCCTCAGTTTGTTGCATAATAGGAAGAATGAAATTCTGCTGGAAAAAATTCAGTCTGAGTGTTTCATATGTATTTTATATATATATTCTCTTAGGTAAATGTACAATAATGAACCAGCCAGATTTTTCCCTCGTGGGATTTAATTCCTGACATTGCTTCATCTTGTAGATACATGTAATGTCCCCAAGCCGGCAGAGTCCTCGCTCCTTGTGCTTGGGAGGTTTGAAGGCTTTGACTGTCACCCTCCATTTCTGCAGCGGGCAAAAAAAAAAAAAGAGATAAATCCATTGCTGCTGCAACAGACTGATCGTCATCTGTGTACATCAAGAGTGGGCTGCGTATGCTGGGGTGGCCTGACTGATGACCAGGGAAGGAGGAGTGTTGCAGCCCACCATTCCATAACCAAATAGGGAAAGGCAAGAGTGCTGCAAGTGCACTGGAGGCATTCATGGCAAGAACTGCAGTCTAGAAGAGTTCTTGGCTCAGGAATAGCTGTGGTCTGGGACGTTTTTTCCCACAGTTTCAGCTAAGTGTGGTTAAAACTATCTGTAGAAAAAACACACATAAAATCCTGCCTGGCCAAGGTCACAGGGTAAGGACAGAATTCTGCTGTGAATAACACAACCTCCAAGCAGGGTTAGTATTTTCAGCCTCCAAATAAGAAGACCCTTTCTGTCTCCAGCCAAGACTAGGTACAGTGTCGTGGCTCCTCTGCTTCAGTGGCATGTCCCGCCTGGGAAGTCTGAGCGTGCGTGTCAGGTCCTAGCGCTTGTGTCCCAGCTGACAGGCAAATTGCTAGTGAAAAGCCACTAGTTAGTGCTGACGCTGGACTGAGAATGAGTGTCCCCATCGTGCATTTGGAGCACCTTAGAGAGAAGCAGGGCCCAGGCACAGGGATGGGAAAAATGAAGAGGTGGGGAGAAAGGGTGAAGGAGACGGGGAGAGCATGTGCTGCCAGCCAAGTGCCAGAGAAAAGGGTTTCCTGTGCACTGGTCACTCTCTAGATGCAGGGCGTCACCCTTCCCCTGTGCCCTGGTCCCCTCTAAGGAGAGGATGGGCAGGAATTGCACATGTCGTCTCCCAGGCTATTGGGAGATGTGTTTTTGTCCCTGGATCTTGCTCTCATGTGGCCCAGTAGCAACATTGGTCAGGTCATTTTCCACGCTTGCATTGGGCAACTACACCTAGAGCGGGAGGCATGGTGAGATCGTGGCTGCCCCTCGCAGGGCTGGTGCCGTGTGCTGGACACCCATCAGCTTCTCTCCGAAGAAGGAGGTATTGGCTGGCTGGGCCACCTCTGCGGGAAAGGCAGGACTTTCCTTACCATGTAGGCTACGCTGGGGCCCAGGTAATTCATCTCATCACAAGCCGAAATGTGGCCTGTATCAGCTCAAGGCAGTTTCAGGGCTAATTTCATTGGCAAAAAAACCCCCTCTGTTTGGACTGGTGATGGTTTGGGATAGCAGCATGACAGAAGCGTGAGCTTGGATGCTGGGAATCTCCAGGTGGAAGCTACAGTTCATAGAGGATTTCTTCTCCATATCCCTTCAGCCCTACAGGCCATTACGGGAGGAAAGCAGCAAAGTGAAAGTCAAGTCAGCACAAGTAACCCAGGCCTTTACTCAGGTGTCTGCCTTTCACATGGGTCTGCGATCTTTTCCTGAGGTCATCCATTGCTGTGCTGCTGCTCTTCACATCTACCCACAACATCAGACCAAGTCTCCAGCGGGGCTATCAAGGTCCGATCCCCCACGCTGGGGATTAAAGAATGCAACGTTGTGCGCGCTGGCAGATAAATGTCCCTACACAGATCTGTGGCTGAAGGAGCTGCTGGCGAGGAGTGTACAATGCTCTGGTGGCTCCCATGCCAGGTGGAAGGGGCTGGTTAAAAACCTGAAAAACCAGAAGTGGGTCCTGGCCAGCCCTTTGCGGGCAGTGAGGGGGAGAGAGCAGGCCCTATAGATCTCCATGAGAAGCGCCACTCGCTCGGCAGGGAGAGCAGAGGAGGCTACGCCTGCGGTTCACATCTCTTTGTCAATGGCATCCAGCCCCTGGCCTTGGGAACTGACTGGCGGCAGTTTGCAAATGTATGTGCTTGGCTGGGAGCCTGCAGTTCCCTTTGTCCCGGCGGCGCAGGGGGGCTAATAGGGAAGCCGGAGCGTGTCATCCCCGACTGCCAGAGCTTCCAAGCAGTAACATGACGGGCAACTTTTCAGACAATATCCAACATGAACATTCAAGGCTGAGCCTATTCTTCTTCTAGACACTGGTACTGACTGATTCCACATGCTGTTTTCCAGACTGTTGCTGTAACAAGCTCCAGTCCTGAATATGGACTGTCCTCCCAGGGAAAAGTCCCATCGAATTCGAAAGGGTCAAAACTGTTTGGGATCATTAAAAGCTGAATGTCTTTGAGCATTGTGTATAATGCTGTAGACGTAAAGAAACAACATATTTGTACAGAGTTTCATATAACATACACAAAATTATTTGTATTTGCTCCACTCTGCTTTGCACACCCCGCTCCTGGTGCTTACATGCAATTTGCATGGATGTGTATGCAATTAAACTGTCTTGTGCTGCACCATGTTTTAAGGTGAAATAATTACAAGTTAGAGAGTGTTTGAGATGGGAGTGATAACGGCAGAGGAAACATGCGCCTTCTCTTCACTCACAGGAAAACCTGAATCAGGTGGCTGTAGTGAAAAATCTTTTGGAGCTTCCATTGAACTTCAAGCTTAAGGGGAGAAATTTTGTTTTTCTGGAAGGCTAAATCTTCTGGGATTTGCTAACGGGCGAAGCCAATTAGTAGAGACACCTTGTGCTTCCCAGATTTGATGCTGGATCCCACTGCTTCCAGGTAGTTAAGCTTCAGTGTCGCCCCTGCCTGCCACTCATCGCTCCTCTTCCAAACCATGTGCTGGTGGATCACATGGCAAGAAAGCAAGGCAAATGGAAACATTCATAAAGACGTAGGTGGGTTGGAGACTTACGGATGAGCTATATTTAGACTTACATCCAGTCCTCTGATGAGTGCACAACTGCCATGGCTGACCTGATCCAGTGCTGGTGATGGTCCTGCTTTGAGTGGGGGGCTGGACAACATGACCTCCAGGGATCCTTCCAACCAGCATTGCTCCAGTCCGTGAGTCCAGGATACTTGACCTGGTAGAAGTATATGCCGCCTACGTCTGCAATAAGGTGCAATTCCCTTAAACCAGCAGATAGTACTTGTAAATAGCTTGGAAGCTCAGCTGAGTTTGGTGCTTTCTTAACGCTTCTTTCCATATTGCCAAAAGCTCAACGTAAAAGCATCCCAGGACAATTTATAGCTAAAAGGCTCAGTCAGCTGGGAGTGCTTTCTCCAGCACTGCCCCTCAGCCTCCTGAAATGGCTCCAGTGGAGACTAGCCTGGATTTCACCATTGCTTCTCTGGAAAAAAGCTGCAGTCTCATATCCCTGTCTGCAAATGCTGTCAGGTGACTGTGAAAGACAGACGTTTTTCAGTACTGCAGTTACAGCTCCGATTTCCTCTGCCAGAAACACAGTAGTGGTAACATTTGATTTGCAAATCTGGCATACAGGCATCAGCCTGGTTGAAAACAATCAACAGAAGCCATTTCCTCAGTGCAAGTAAATATATTGACATGTGTTGACAATAAACTGATTTTGTGCACTTTTGGAAAGGCAGACGGCAGCTCACATGTTTTAACTGCTTAGTTCCTCTAAAGCAGTATGCAGAAAAATATATTTCATAGGCTATATAAGGCAGTTCATCTTTCATATCTCTGGAGTAGTCATGATGTCCTCTAATTACAAGAATATGATTTTTACAGAGTATTCATGCTGCAGTGAGCATGACAATAATATGTAAAAAAGTATGTATAAAGCATATGTTTTAGGATATGTGATGGAGTTAGGGTTGTTAAATAATAATTTTTATCCTGTTACGTCCAGTTAAAATATATAAAAGTATTAGTAAAGGCTTAGAAACCATTTGCTGTCTTTGTTTTGACTCTAATGCATTTGTTCCTTGCTGAATGATTCAATGGCATAAACGTCCTTCCACTATTGTCAATAATCAAGAAATACATGGCTTTGTAATAACTGAGGCCCTCATCCAGCGAGGCCCTAAATCTGGTGTTTAATTATAGCGTTCCTGCTTTGAGCCAGGCTGGTGGGCAGGCAGGCACCGCAGCATGGCACCGTATTCGGCTGGTGGCCCAGGCTGGTGGGAAGCGCCCGCTGTGCCCAGTCCTGCCGGCAAGCCCCGGCTGAGTAGCCCTGGCAGCAGGGCTGAGCCACTTGCCCTCGGGAGCCAGACCCCCAAGCCCTCGCTCCTGGGGTGGTGTCACTGCCCGAACTGCCGTATGGGGCCATGCATCCCCCAGGCCAGCAGACACCCCCCGTGCAAGCACAGGTGCAGCCCCAGGGGAGATGCCAGCATTGCCCGGGGTGTGCAATGAGCCAGTGGGGGGGGTGAGCAAGGCTGAGCATCAAAACACGCCTCCCCCTTTTCTCAAGGATGCTTTCAGACTGCAACCTGGCAGCAGCCTGCTGAAGGGGCAGCCGCCTCGTTACAATCACAAAAAGACCAGCAAAAAATAATAATGATAACCCGGTCTAGTACTTCTCATCACTAGATCTCAAACTGAGCCTGTCCACCCAAATGCCCACCTCTGTGAAGGATTGCCTTGCTGCCTTGAGGAATCAAAGAAAGAGCTACTGACCTGTCTGGCAGATTTAGGAAGCAGACCCTGAGAGAGTGGCTTGTGCTTGGCAGGTTTTCTGCTAGAGAGCCGAACAAGAAAAGGCTGCTGGATCCTGCCCAGGTCTCTGCTGGAGCTCCAGGGGCGGCTGTGGCCCTCCCAGGGGAAGCAGAGCTCTGCTGCTCTAATTGCAGGCTCTTCCACCAGCATTCACCTGTCAGCACAAGGTTGTGCCAGCACATCTATATTAAGCGGAAATTGGAACAAATCCCTAAAAAAGCTCTTCTCTGTTGTAGGGATGCTGTGCCTGCGTGCCTCGGGTTCCCAACTGCTGAGCTGGAGGGAGCATAACAGTGATTTTTATGGTGAAACTTGACTATTCTTTATGGTCAAAGAATTATTTCTGAAACCAGCCGAAGCCTGGGAGAAACTTCTCTAGAAGGAGTCCTGATATGGGGAAAATGACCTGCCAGGACAGTGAAGTCCTGGATCGGAGCCTGAGACTTCAAACGGCCCAAAATCTGGCTGCCTCTCCCAGGCTCCGTGGACATGAACATGTGGGAAACTGGTGGGAAGAACTCTAACATTGCAACCAAAGTGTCCCACCTCTGGTTTTGGGCAGTGTTTGAAGATAAGGGAAGCAGACTGAGCACGCGGTCGTGTGTTATCATCTGAGACAGGGGGTCCCTCTGCAAACAGGGTGTAATCCTGTCTCCATAATGATCATAGCGCTGTTTGCTTATAAGCAGATTTTCCAGTAAGTCCTCGTTTCTCACTCCAGCTCTTATCAGGGTTCACAGTTTGGATCTGCAAGAGACTTTTTTTATGGCAGCATGGGAGTTTCTTCCCTCTTCTCTGCTCCAACGAATGCGAAAATTTAGTCACTAGAGTAAAACAGATTGGTTTTATCCACTTTCACTTTTCTGTTTTAAAATTTTGTTTATAACATAGACATTATAAACCCCTCAGTGAAATTCTCACTTGCAAAAAGATGCGATCCCACGACAGTTCTCTGCTGCAGCTGTTCCCGTACAGGCAAAGAGCTGCGCACGCAGTGGCTGCTGCACTTGAATGCACTTGCTGAGACAAAGACCTAACGTCAGCCTCCGCTTTGGAAGTCAGGGACTTGGTAGCCGTTGTGTCAGAGGCAGATGTGTTTAAATAAAACCAGTACCTTAAACACAAGCTCTTCACTCCTTCGTAAGACCAGTGTAATGGCAGCTTATGACACTACTGCACAGAAGGGTAGCCTTAACTCACCGACACCTTTAGAAGATTTTTGCCTCATCACCTAAGTCAGTACTGACACAGGCAGTCAAATCTGCACCCATTGTAATTGTATTTACTCCTCTGTCTGCTAATATTGCCTGGAGAGATCTGTGGAGGAAACAGACACTGAGTGTACAGACAGGCTGTTTGCTAAAGGCATTCATCTACTAATTAATGAAGTGTCAATGCAGCTATTTAGCATTACATTTAGGCTGTATTTAACTTTAAGCACGGGCTTCAGCCATTTGATGTCAAAGATGCTGCTGAGTTGCCACCTGAAATTGTAGTGAGCAATTCTGTATTGTGTTCTCAGAGTACTGGCTTTGCACAGGCTACAGCCCTTTGAAGACCAAGCAGCATTTTCTGTAACACCAGAATAAAAAAGGGCATCACATTTTTGAAAATTTGGACCCATATTGTCTTGGCCTGTATTTTACAAACTAGTTAAGACAGATATTGGTCAGCACAGCTGAGTGGAAAATGTCAGTTATTTTTCCCTGATTTTTTTTTTTCTTTCTCATTTCTGTCAAAATTTACAGTGTTTTATGTTTTTGTTGTCACTACAGGACTAAAACTGAAACAGTAAATGCCTCAGTTTTCAAAAAAGCAGTTTCAGGTAAACATTTTCACTGCGGATAAAAAAAAATATTGGTTGACCAAAAAAAGGGAAAATCTTACAGAAATTGTTTCAATTTTCACAGTTTGCATTTTCTTCCATTAAAAAAAAATACTGAAAAAGAGATTTTTCTGCAGTAACTTTATGTCTAGGAATCAATTCTCATTTGAATTATTTTTTGAAAAAGGAAAAATTCAGCCAGCTCTCATTTTAAGCTGCTTGAGAACAAGTTCCTCACAGAAGGGAAAAAAGAAAAAAAAGTGCCTTTGAAGCACCAAGCTGAGGGGAATAATGGCACTTCCAGTCACCTCTAAAGGTCTTCCCCAGAGATTATGCTTTAATTTAGGAGAATTTCACAGGGTGTATTCCCTCTCATCTTCTTGGGCATCTCCTTAAAACTACCCAGTTTATCTCATCTAACTGCGCTGTGAAAATTGTAATGTACTCACTGACGGCATCTTTTCATTAGTACAGCCCTGACCTGCCCCAGTGTACCAGAGAAGTGCACGGCAGCCTGCTTAAAGACAGGGCTGGGCTGTAGCAAACAGCTAAAAAATTATGAACAGCACACTTTCTGCTCACATTTTAATGGAAAATAATTGTTGAAATACTTAATTTGCCCAGACACATCCAAAGCATTTGTGCATTATTTTAGCTTACCTCTGCCATTAAAATAATTTGCTTAAATGCTGTATAACTCACTAAAAAAAAAACCCAGATAGAAACATTTAAAATATTTCACCATGACTCTGCTTTGCTATGGAACTAAGGGACAAAAATCTCTCCCAGGTTTATGAACTTGGTGTGATAAACCCAGAGCTCAACAGCCATTGCAGTCAAGTGGAAATCCTGGTATTTTTATAAAAAGGGCCATGGCTTTTAATATAAATTCAGTTCTGTTATCATTTCCTCAGAGCTCTCATCAAACAAAGAAACATGCTAATAACATTACACTGAGACAGAATTTAACATGGACTTGTTTTTATTAAAAAAATGGAGAAAAAAGTCCTGAATTTTTATTTTTTACAAGGCCTTAACTTTCCCAAATTACAGTGGTAGCTCTTTTGTTTCAGTCCTGTTGGCAGACACATTTAGCGTTACCCACGCTCTGTCTCAAACGATGCAAACGACTTTCCCGAGCTATTTGCAAAGCGCCTGAAACATTGCAAGCGATGTGGTTTTACTATCGGTATGATTGAATTCTTTTGCAGCACAAGAAAGCAACTAGTTATTTTACCGTGCCAGAAGATTGGTAACTATTTATTTACACATTTATTATCTGCTCCACTCTGAGAATAAAGAATGAGCCTGAACTACAAAAGCTGAGCCTGCATGAAGGCCCATCAGTCTCTCCACACTTCTGCTGTCAACCCTATTATGGAGGAAACATTATTCAAACTGCAGGCTCCAAACTCCCAGGTAACTAGAGACAGCAGGAAGCTCTGTTTGATATCAAGTATATTCTTTATCAACCTTTTTGTTGTGATGGGAAGAAATGATCGAACTTTACTTTCATCTTGCTCTGTCCTCACATCACCCAGTAGGTGAATTGCTTTATTGGTGAGCCTTGGCCAAAAGCTCTTTGATATACGCTGCCCTTTGCAGCCATAAATTTTCCATCTTTCAGACAAGGTTTGAGACTTTCCCTGTCCTGCTATTCTGCCCCTAAGTGATTAGATGCTCTTTTCAAAATGAAAGATGCTCGGGGAAACTCTTGGCCCTCTCCTAGGTACCATAAAACAGCCATAATTTGATTTTCCGAGCACTGATAAAAGTTGTGGGTTTCAGACCCAAGCTCACCATGTGGAAACGGCTTGGTGCTGAGCCTCGTGCCAGCACAGCTGTGGCATGGAAGGGTGGCGAGCTCCTCCCCAGAGGCACGGCCAAGCAGAGAAACCAGGGCACGTTGGGCACAGTCTGCTGGTGGCCCCGCGCTCACGGCCAAGCAGGGAGCAGAAAGCACAGCGTACCCTGGCCGAGCCCTGCCCGTGTTCCCAGCTCTCACGCCTGCCTGTGCCCCATGCCGCCCCCGCACCCTGGCCTGGCTCTCCTGCCCTGCCCCTCGTCCAGAGCCGCCAGGGAGACCTAGATGAACAACCGTGCTGTGTGGTGTTCTATTGTTTTTGAAGGGACCCGAGGCAGGGGTCTGCACCCAGCTCTTGCTGCTGACCCATGGGAAGCAGACGGAGGAGGGCTGGTGGTCCCTGCCATGGGGAGCAGCCAGCAGCCACCGTGTGCTGCACACAAGGCTTCAAGGAGCAAGTCACTTAAAACCCCTCACGCTCCCGCAGCAACCTCCAGGTCTTCAAAGGTGCCAGCTGGAGCTCTGTGAGCCTGGGAACTTCATCCTCTGCTCCAATCTACCTCTGTGACGTGGAGAATGTGGCAACTAACTGCTTCCTCTTCTGCTGTCTGGAGGGATTAAATACATGGGCAGTGTTAGTACAGGAGCAGTCCCTGCTCATACAGGGTTTTGGACATAGGAGTGCCGGGGATTACTGAGGTTTATTTCCCAGGGATGTCAAGAGAAGGAGCAGCAAAGAGCTGACGGCATCCTGCCTTCACAATTAGATGTCTGTGATTTAATAAGGACAGCTTGGGAATTCTTCATTTATTTCTCTCCTGGAAAAGACCAATGAAAACGATTTTTCTCTGTCTTCCCAAAATATTTCTTTGACAGCTTTTGAGTTTTCCTTAAAAAATGAAAACATAAAGTGTTGTTGTCTCAAAACTAAGCATAAAAGCATTTCAAATGACAATAATACTAATGTGTGAACATTTCTGCTCAAACAGGAGTTTTGAAAGAAAGCGGTAGGCCAAGCACCAACTGCGTTACGCCCCAGACTCTCACGAGCTGGCGAACCCAACACTGTGGCCTGACGTCCAGGCTACCATGTTATTTCTTTGTGGTTTCACCCTCGCTGTGACTCAGATGCTTGGTGGTGGCTGGGGACTATAAGCACCGGTAAGCGAGAGGGCAGGTGCCAATTTAGGCTGCGTACTCCTCTGCTTCCAGGCTGGGTGTGCACTGTGCTGATCCCACCTAGAGCAGCCCAAAGTCTGCTCCCAGTTATGGTGCCTGACAGTCCTCCTTGAGGCTGTAAAGATGGGCAGAGATCAGTGAGCCAGAAATAAATGTGTTCACGCAGTCTTTCACTGATGACACCGGAGAACTAGATGAGGGATGACAGAGGACTTGACCCACTGCCTCTGTGCTGCTGAAAGCTCCTCCTGGCGCAGGGATCGTGGAGCTGATTAACCAGGTTTTACGTGGTAGTGGTGAGGATGCTAGACCTTTACAGCTGAGCACATCTTTAAGTGGTAGAATTCACGCGGTGGTCTGAAATGGTGTAAATTCGCTGAAATATAAACCCCACATGCTCAGGGAAGGTCAGTTATTTGAAAAAACTGAACTAAACATGCTCTGACTGCCTACACTTGGGATGACTACTGCTTTTAAAAAGAGGGCCAGATTGTTAGCCTGCGCAGCCCCCGACAGCCAACAACTGAAATGCCTGCACAGGTTGCTCGGCTAATGCCGGGACTCTCGCACCGTGCCACTTCAGCCCCTTCTTTCCTCAGCTCCCGAGCACTGTTTCAGCTCCCCTGAAAATGCGGATCGTGCGCTCTGTCCCCATGAGATGCCAGTGTCCTGTCAAAATTAACCTATTAGTTGATTATTCGTTTTTGAATGGGAAACGAATAGGAATGTCATTCAGTGTTTGCAAGCCGGAGTGGCAGAAAGGACGCTTTCCAGATGAATGGAGGTCATTGTGCACTCTCTCTGGCATGGGGCTGAGCATACACATCATGAACCTTAAGCTAGTGTCCTTTGCTGTAAGAATAAGGGCCAGCCCCTTTGCTCAGGGGTGATGATGGAGACCGTCGTACTTATAGCACCTGTTTTTGCTAGAGGACATGGTTCTGATCTCGGTTTTGGCAATTCGATGTTGGGATTAGATCCAGTTAAATCATGTGCTGATGCTGGAGCAGAGCAGGGGCAGCGGGGATCCGAGTGAGTCCACTGACTGCCCGCTCAAAACCCCGGCTCTTTCGACAGATAAGCTGTCAGCTGGCTGTGCTCGGCCGGGCCAGCCGGGCTGACCCCAGGCACACTGCGAGGACCGGGGGCCAGCAGGCTGCCCAGTGCCAGCGGCACCCGGGCTACATGGCTCCAGCCAGAGCCCTCAAGAATGGAGTGGGTCCTTCAAAAGGAGACCAACCTTCGACCCGCAGTCATCATTTTGGCCATCAGGTCAACAGTTGTTCCACAGAACATCGTCAATTGTCTTTCTCCTTGTGTCAGGAGGCTCTTGAAACATTATACGAGGATAATTAAGTGGTGAATAAGGGTCAGCGTGGACAAATAAATCAAACTGATAGTTTGAACACAGACTGATTGAGCAAAAACAAGGAATTGTGCCATGCCTGTTAGCGCTGCTCTTGATGTTAACTGACTTTGTTAACATTACATCCAAAGGCAGCAAGTGGGAAAGCTTTGTGAGGAATCAAAAGCTGAGCAAAGAGACATGGACTTTAATTGTTCAGCTTTATTTTTGAAATAAAGACATGCAGTGCATCAATTTAGGCGACTTTAATGGACCACAAAACTGAACCTATTCTTTAAAATGCTAATTGAGTTTGAAGATTCTCGCCTCTCGCAGAAGAGGGATGCAAGAAATGCCAGTGCCACATTCAGACGTGTCGGGAGCTATCGTACAGTTTCATTCAAAGCAAGTGGGTAAAGTGCATGTCATCGGGCAAGAGGAATGTGTGCGTACAACAGGATAATCTATCCGCAGAGGAGATGATAGCATCCAGGCAAATAACATGTCTGTATATACAGCCTCATACAGAGGAATATGTCTTTAGATGTATGATAATATAGAATTTATGTGTGGGACTTTAATACAAACACTGTGCTGCAAACCTGCAAGGTGGCCTACTTGACAGATTTCACACTCAAACCCACAAAAATAAAGGCCATTAACTTACTTTAAGGAGCCAAAAAGGGGCAGTCAGTCCTTAAAACACTTTTTTAAGGGAAGCTATATGTCCACAAATGCATGTGTTTTTAAGGAAAAAATGCAGTTGGACATGGGGATATAGAAGATACATTTTACTCTCTCTCATCAGTAAAAAGAGTGCTGGGTACAAACCATACTAGTTCTGACTTCCAGGATCAAGGCGACGTATTTAAAGAAGAGAACCCATCTTTCCACACATGCTAGTAAAGTTCTATTAAAAATTAATCAGTGTCTTTCCATCCTGCTGTATTTCATTATCAACACACATAGCAATTATTTAAGTAAACTATTCACACTGGTAAAAATCAATTCTGAAATTAAAACACGATTTTGTTCTCTTTTGTTTATGTGACATTGATCCTCTCTAAAGTAGAGTTAGCAGCAAACATTAATAATGTCACTATTATTTTCTTTCTCACTTATAAGGCACTGTGCATGGCACATTACAGACACATACAATGTGTCTGCTTCAAATATTTTACAGTCTAATTCAGACAAATTTGAAATATGAGACCTAATATACTAAAGTTCACAGCTTTCATATGTCTGGGGTCTGTTATTTTTCCACTGCAGGTCATTCTATAATATCTTTGCGCGTATTTATTTCTGTGCTGCGGAAACTTTCCTTCTGACCGGGTTCCTACAAATTTATTATAGCTGGGCTTTCACACTGCAAGGCGCAGAATTACTTCTTAGGCGGGACACTATGAATGCTTCAACATAGGGAGCTGACACTTCACGTCGCAACTGGACCATACAAAAGCAAATAAGTTATAAGAGATAAATGTAATGATAAGCATGTAAAAAAATTCTATGGGAAATGTATCTGCCCGGCTACATGAATTACGAGGGTTTGCCAAGAAAGGTGTAATGGATTATGGTGGAAGATGAAGGGGAGCTCCCACCATATCCAATCAGCCTTTTACTTAAAGGTCAGGACATTCTGTCTGGGTCCACTTGAGTTTTTGATTCTGCCGTTTCACTATTCAGTGGCACAATGTAACTGTCAGTCTCAACAACGGTTCCTCGAGCCACTGGCTCCACTGCTCACAGGGCAACACACAATATTTCACAGCCACAAAACAATTCACTGTCTGCATAGGCAAACCATATGATTTCCATGGGGAGCAATATTGACACACCCTACTGAGCGCTCTTAAGGGGACTCTTAAAAGAGTTACATCTTAAAAAAAAAAGAAAAAAGGCCTATGGCTCTACTATTCTTCTCTATGACTAAGTTACCAAATAGCATTTTAATGTTCTGTCTCCATGAGAGGAAGTTAAATGCAAATATTCTCTATACCCTCTACACCCTTTCTCATTTTACCAGAGGGAGACAGTTTTACTGCTATGCAAAGTCTTTCTGGACAGTAGGTAGTAGCACGATAGATGCTAGGAAAAAATTTAGCACATGAACGATGGTCTGTTTGGATTTTCCCCAGTGAGTATTTACTGTGTTATGTTATTCATTTCCAGCTGTAAGATAAATCCAGAGACTGGTACGAATTTATAAATGCAGAGGACCCTGCTGATGGTGTGTGAAGCACTACAGTGCGGGGGCTCTGGTCTGCTCCTCACCTCCTTTGAAGGGAGTTACCTGCAGAAAGATTTGTGAGCACCAGGAGGATTTGCTGTTACACAGCAGATTTGTTGTCCTGGAAGTCGAGAGGGAGGAACCAAACGTGGAAGTGAAGAGTAGAGGCACCGAGAAATGAAGAGACTGCAGAAACCTGGGGGCCCAGCTGCCCTTCGGAAGCCCTTTAACTAGACTTTTATTTAAGGTTTGAAGTCATGTATCTTGCTTACGACAGGCGTAATGTGTTAGGTAGCAGGGAGTGCCACGTGCCCCTGCCTACCAGCAGACTGCTACCTGCACAGGTTTTCTACCCTACGCTCCTGACACTGCCATATCTTTTTAGAAGTGAATTTTCTCTCATTGTCCCCGCAGCACTCTCCAGCTCTATTCAGATTATGCAGCCAACTGCAAAATGAAAACGGCGTCAGACCATTGTCAATGCCTCGCTCTGGCCCCCCGATTTCGGGGGAAGCAACATTGTGACGCCACAGAGAAAGGAGAGGGGTGAGGGCTGCCTCACCGAGACGTGGGTGCAGAGGGCTGCGTTGTTGCGGGGTGAGATCCTGGATGCTGTGCAGGCTGCAGCCAGACTGCTGCCAAAGCAGTTCAAGGGATGCAGGCTTGGCTCGATGCCAGGTCTGCTGCCCTGGGTGGGCCACCTTCACAGTGCCTCTGTGGGCTACGGTGCTCGTGAGCACTACAGAGGGACACCTCTTGCAAGAATTGCACTTGGGTGTTAACCATGACTTGGCAGATACCTTTCCAATGTTTGCACGTGGGGTCTCTGTGCCCGCAGGGGGCACGGTGCAGCAGAGGCTGGCTGCCACGCTGAGCGGCACAGATAGAGTGGAGTGATGGCTGGGGCTTAGCACATTCCCGAGGGCCTTGAGATGTTGCACTCACAATGCTGGAAAGCCACCTTGCCTAAAAGGCAGGTAACCCGGAGGGCCTGGGACTGCTTTGGCCCCCAGTCCTGGGTGATTTCCCCCTGCCAGCTGCCCCACTGCTAGCTTAAACATCAGCTCAACTGCCTGGAGAGGGCACGTTGTGCTGCACAGCTCTGTCAGCGATGGCAATCCACAGCTCCTCTGAGGACATGTGGCTTTGCAGCAGCGTCATCTGAGCCTTCAGCAAAGTCCCGACCCACTCGAGTATCTCCCACTGCTAGCACTACACTATCCTATGGCTGAAAAGCTTCCCACTGTTAAAAGGGGGGATGAAACAGTCTGGCAGCTGCTAAGAGCCCAAGGGAGCCTGATTTGTTTTAAGAACATCGTGTTCTGATGCTTCCAGAACAAAATACTGCAGGGTTATGGGGTTTTTTTCCCCTTGCTGTTAAAGCTCTATGTAGAGTTTTAGGATTTCCTGAGTTTGGGCTGCCTTTTTTTTTTTCCCTGGAAAATTATTATAAAGCAGAAATTTTTTCTCCTGATGAGCTTTGCTTACATTTCAGCCATCTGTTGCCTGGGCAGCCCCAGCCAGGGCTGTTGACGGCGTGATATAATGGTCCCTTCTGGCCTTCAAAGCTCTGAAACCGGTGCAGCAGGATTCTGCTCAGCAGCGAGAGCAGGACAAACATATGGACCAAGCTCCACTGCCGCTTCTTTGGTCATGCTGTACTGCTGCTGGCCAGCATACGCTGGCCTTTCTTGGCATCTCTATTCAAGGTATATATCGTGATAATTTTGCTTTGTCAAGCAGCAACTTGATCCCTAAAGTTTGCACCAAAAATGGGATTGCAGACACTAGTGCAACAAATCTGGTTCAATCATCTGCATTTTTTGTGATGTTCCCCCACATGCAGTAGTGCATCATGGTACCTCCTTTCCTTCCCATCAGAAAGGGCTTGGCATGAAAGGAGAGAGTTCTGCACTTGTCTTGCATTGATTTCCAGGTGAGATGTACTCAGCTTATAAGGAAAAAATATGTTGATTTTCCTTTGCAGGCTATGAAGGAATGTGAAAGTCAGGCTGACTTCACAGTTGCCAATAGATTTCCACCAGTACCACAAAAAAAGTCCCTCCAGGCCACCTTTGCTGAGCAGCTCTGTTGGGTGCACAGAATCCCAACTCCTTTCCCTGGGTTGTGCTAGTTCTCTAACATGAGTGGGGGTAAAGCGTTAGGGGATCTTTCTGCTCAGTAAAATCTAGACTATTTGCTGTTTAAAAGGGGTACTAAATACTCATGTGCTACTGTCAGGTGGGGAACGTACAGTCTGTGGCTGGATATAGCCCGTGATGTCACCTCATCCAGTCCATCTGGCAGGAGCCTCTCTGGTGACTGCTGCCAGAAGAGTGTAAGTTAGATTAGCCCACAGGCTGCTTTAATTTTAGCCTGGAGCTGGGACTCAGCAAGTCTTGGGGACGAGCAAGAGCATCTGAGATATGTCAGTGACTCCCTAACACCTGCCTTTTTCCACTGCGTATAATTTGATCAGAGCAGAAAATCTCGCTTTACCGTGCAGTCACCCAGGATTATATAGTTTGTTATTGAGCAATCAAATGCTGCTATTGGCAGAAAATAGTTGAGGTCAAATAGACCTTGAGGTCTGAGTCCTTGTAAAACTCCTTACAGCAATTACAGTAAAGTTAGGAGTTCCCTGAGCTGCTTCTGCAATGGGAGGAAAAGAAAGAAAAGAAGAAATAAAAGGATAATAAATACCACTGGAAGCCAAATACACGTGTGTGCAGGGTAGTAAGGGGCTGGGTTATTTATGAAAAGAAGCTAGCCATAAATAGACTTGTTTCTTGTCAGGAAGGATATGGTCAGAATATCTCCTACAAGATGGGAAAACTTGCAAGTGCAGCAGTCCATGACAGGCACATGTTGCGCCAGACAGCCCCGCACTGGAACAGTGCTTGCCTGATGGACATCCAGCGTCAGAGTGATTTGTGATGGTAACGGCTCTGTCTGTTGCCTTCTAGCTGAGGCAGCCAGAGATAGATAGTGGCTCCAAGTACTGTAACTTATTTCTCACCAGCTGGGAGCTGCTCAGCCAGGCTCGCTTGGCCTGAGGGCTCTCCTCCCCCTCAGGTGGCTCCCACGGTTTTGCCTGGTGGAAGAGGAAGGTGATGCCTGTAAATCTGGATTAAAATTGCCCTAACAGATCTGAGAGGCTACAATAACACAGATGCTGCGAGCCTTGCTTCAGATAGCAATTACCTAAGCTTTCCTTGATTAGTAGGCAGCCGTCAGTCCCAAAGGGCATCAAGCCCTCCATGTGTTTTTGGTGTGAATAGGCCCTGCGGCCACGGTACTGAGGCACCTCACAACCTGCTGTATATCTTTCCTCGCAGCTCCTCTGCGATGGTGTAGGACTTTTCTTATGGTTCACAGGCAGAGAAACAAGGGCTATGCCTATGCCACCAGCTAGCTACAAGGCTGAGCCTCTTCTCAGTCCCAGGTTTGCCTGTTGCTGAGGTTTCTGGAAGCGATGCTCAGGACTTCTGCCTCATTTCCGTGCCTGTCCACACATCCTCGATGGTTTGAACGTATGTGTGTGCATTAAATCCTCACACATCCCCAAGTTGCCCCAGCTTAGCTTTCGCTAAGTGGCCAAGCAGGGGCTCTCCTCTCCTGGGTTGGCATCCTAATCCCCTGCTTCTCAGACAGTGCTCTCCACCCCACAATATAATATGTGCTTTGTCCCCTGGCAGAGCAAGGAGGAGCAGCGTTGAGCTGTATCATCTCCTGTGTGGAGAGAGAGTCTGCGGGACCTGCCCCATGAGGACAGAGCTATTCAGCCCTAACCAGATTTGGGGTATTATTGCTGGTGTGCAATACGCTGTGCCCTGCGTAGCTTTGGAATATGCTGGATGTGTGATTTCAGACGTACTCTGAATTATTAATTGAAGAACAAAGAATGGCTCCAACCTGCAGCCCCCTGACAGTTGAAGGGAGCACTGCCATTAACTTCCCTGAGAGCAGAACTGGGCACAAAGTGCATGTATCTGTTTCACCCTGATTTTTAAATGCACATTACGGAGTCCTTGCTGTGTATGTGTTGGCAATGGATTTCCTCAGGATATTTGGGCTTCACAGTGCCACAGATACCCAGGAATGATGAAAAAGAATAGGGTAGATACATGGCAATGCTTTTTTTAAAGCCATATTTGTGTTAGTTCTCATCATGCCTTCCTCCAGCGAGATGACAGAAGCAATCATAAACTGGGCAGTTTATTTCCCCCTTTGTGTGCCTATTCATTAAAGCCAGCCAAGCCTTTAAAAATGCTCTAAAAACCTGTGAATGGCAGGGGCGAGAGGGTGGGAGGCAAGAGGAGGGGGAGAGGAGGGGTAGAGAACTCCCTAGGAGAAAAGTACCAATTCCTCTCCTCCATAGCTTTGCACGTTCAGCCTCAGGGACACGTGAAACTCTTTTGTTTATACTCCAAAGCCAGGTAAGTGGCGAGCTGCTATGCAGCAGGCTAGTAACTGAGCAGAACTGCACTTCAGCTGGCACAGTGTCTCCGATATTAGCTCTGGCAAGGCTGAAATGCCAAAGACTATCAGGTTTCAAAAAGTAATTTCTCTCTCACACCTGTATTTCCACCCCCACTCCAACACACACTTAACACTTCCATAAAAGTAAAATGTGGTGATGAAATATGTTGATCTGGAAAAATTGGAAGGTCTGATTTGCAATATCAGATATATTAATTTGGTTTTGATTATTTCTGTGCTGCATCAAAGATATACGTTCGCTCTGTCCTTTTGATTTAAACATATGATTTTTATATACACTAAGGACACATTAGACCACTCTGAAAGCACAGAGGGGCCTTAATATGGGAGTAAATTATTTTTTATACCCACTTTAAGGTCTATTTATTCTAATTGAGCAAAATCCTAACTAACTCTACTGGAAATCAGTGGGAATTCTGCCATTGACTTTAGAGGCTCCGGGATTTTGCCCAAGCACAGTGTAAAATTATTTATATAGAAGTGGCCACCAGCCTTTTTTCTACAAATTGTGATCTAAAGGTTTGAAAATCCCCTCTTACTGCAGAAACAAAGCAGACGTGTGCTTTATTCTTTTTATGTGGTGCTGGAGTATTCACTGTTTTCTGCTTAAAAAAAAAAAAAATCAATTAAGTTTCAGAGTATTAGCAGACTCCGTGGTTGCAGGGAGGGGGGAGAGGCGAGAGAAGCTTGTTTGCTGCTTGCATCGGAAGGCGTTCAGTGTACAACACCGTACAGGAGAGAATTTAAAAAAAAAAAAAGAAGTTAAATTTAGCCCGTAACACGGTACAGGAGAGAATGTGTCCCCGGGGCGCCTCTACGCCAGGCTACAGAGTGCCATCCCCGGGCTCTAACAGATGCCCAGCAGAGAAGCTCCAGGCCCTAAACCTCACCGTAGTCTCTTGTGTTAATGAGGACTCTTGATGCAGTTTAAGGTACACTGGTGAGCGGCCCTAAATCAGAGCTCGCCCTGCTCAGGAAACGTCCCGGCGGCTGCGGAGGCGGGTCTGTTTGCATTCCAGATGTGGCGCCTCCAGCCTGCCTCTGACCAGCATTCATTTCTGCACTCCACAGCTGGTCCATGTAAATGTGCCATATTGCAGCCCATCTGCTCAGAGAGTGCACAGTGGCACATCTCTCTCTGACAGTGGACCATTTTATTGAACGCTATAAATATTGAAATTCATAGGCATGAAGCAGCAGATTTTTAATGTTACTTAGAGAGACATTTGAGCCACAACCTTTGGCAGCAGCACACGCTGCTAGCATCTCAGTACACTGCGCGCCATTTGGTTCAGACTCATGAACAACTTTTCCAGAGATTTCATGGCTCTCCAATCCCAGGTAAAATGGAGTACAGACCCTGTGGGATGATATTTAGTGTGAATGTCACCCTGCATACAATGTGCATTTGGGATATGGACTTTCCAGCCCTGTGCTGTGTTAAACCATATGTTAATGTTTTCATACTCAGAAAAGATTAGATCGGGGACCAATAAAGTTTCAAAACTACAAATAATAGGCTAACCAAAATGAAATGTGAGATATTCCTAAGCCTGAGTGTTGGTTTTTTTCTCCCAAAGTCTCTGCAGTTTTTGTTTTTGAATGGCAACACTGTATTTTGCAACAAGAAACTGGCATATTCATATTTTATAAGCTAATACATGTAAATTTTGTATTAGCGGGTAAACATCTCTATTAATTTGAAATTCATGGCATCTGATCCAGAAAAGAAGCAAAACACCACTTTGCGGTTTTCTGTTTGTCAAGTAGTCCCTAGTAAGTGTTCAGTGAGCTGGAAAGAGCCGAACCCCAAACTAGGATAAATGTATATATTATTTTTGATGGATTTTTTTTCCTCTTGCCAAGCCAGCAGTTCCTGCAGAGCATGAGGAACCAGCCTTTTCCCTTTTGGAATCAAAAGGAATTTTTCCATCTACATTAATTAGAGAAGGATCAGGCCCTTAATGAGAGAAACTGCATTAAAAAGGGAGAACATATTTGAAATTCTCTAAAATGCTCTGAAAAAAATCATGTTCATTTTTATGTGGGGTGTTGAGCCTGCCATGATATCGGCGATGTTTTCCACTCCTGGAGCTGTTCAGGCAGTAAATAACATCACACTGGGCAGGCTTTAGCTTGGGGAGTGAGATGGGGCATTTGTTTTATTCCGAAGTGTGTATCCCAGCTCCTGTGACAAGCAGGCTAAAAAGTTTTCTGAGCATGTGGAGTGAAGTGGGGACTGGGGAAAAAAAAAGCAAAGCAAAAAAGATCTGCTGAGGATATTGTCTTGGCACGTACATTTCTCGAAACTGTGCCGCTTTTTAAGTTTGCTTCATTATCTCTTTTGCAGTTGCTCCATTGTCTTCATTAGAATTTAAAAAGAGGGAGGAAAGACGGCGTCTTTAATAGCGAAGTTGTACCGTTTGGACAATAAGCTGTGTCACTGCTCAAGCCGGTCCCCCAGTTCCCAATCAGCAGTGTTATGTAAGGTGGCAGGTTAATAAATGCGACACACTGAAATCATTTGTACCAGATTATCGCTCCTTCCAAACTCTGACAGATGCTAAGTCCAGCTGGTAAAAAAAGTTTATAGGCGAGTTGGATCTGGGGCCTTCACACACTCCACAATGTTGGCTACCAATGCTTGTTTTAATGAGTCACGAATTGCCTGTTTATCTTCTGCTCCCTGCTGTTTCTGCATTTTCTCTTCCAGAACAATCCTAGAAACACATGCTGCTACAGACGCTGGAGCAATGTGTGTAGACATTTGAGCCAAATTATTATAAAGAACTCTTTCTTCTTGGATATTAAAAAAAAAAAAGGCGAGAATTGCACATTGCCTAGCAAATCGTTATCTCAGATGTTCGCTGTGACATGCTCAATATGGCCTACCAGAGAAAGTTGGAGACATTTGAAACCTTAACAACTACACAAAATGACACTGTAATTGGCGGGTTTTGTTGTTCATGTTCTGGCTCTGCGAAAACTGCTCTAAACACTTTGTTTAATGATGTTACATTATGACAACACATGGCTTCTATAGAGCAAGTCATCGTGTTGAACATGCGACATCACAGGAAGGGGAGTGGGGGGCCAGCGGGGCTCGGCGCCGGGGAGAGGGGCAGGGTTCCCACGTGTGTCAGAACACTCGCGTGCACACGTGGGGAAAGGGGCAGCCCAGGGCTGATGCGCTCCCACGGATGGGCTCCTCTGCCCATCCCAATGGCTTAAAGCCAGCTGCGATGTCTTTCCAGGAGACCTGCTGGCTGTGGGGTGTGTGGGGGCACCGATCCCCTGCGATGCGGCAGCCTCCATCACCCTCTGACTCTCCTGCTGCCATGGTTGTAGCCCTGTTATTTGGACAGGCCAGGCTGACTTGACAGAGCAATGCAGGAGGGCAATGGCACAGGGTACGTCCAGGAGGGCTGGCTGGGCTTCGGGTAGACTCTTGAGGAGCAGAAATGGACATGTAGGGATTGCTCATCACATGTTGCAACACGGTCCTGCACCGCCTCCATTTTGCCTGTGTGTGCTGAGCACACGGGGGCAAACCCACCACGTCTGATGTCTTTGTGGAAAGGGGGCCCGATGCTGTGAACCTCGACACAGCCTCAGCTTCCTTGGGCGTGCTGGAAACAGCTGGATGGAGCATCTCTCCGGCGGCACGGGCAACTTCCTCTAGCTGCGGCCGTTGTGTTTAGCGTGGCTTTGCACGGGGCTGCAGCAGCAGCTCCCCCCTTTGCAGGTTTCCCAAGGTTTCTTTGTGTGTCGGCTGCCTGACTGAATGGCCTCCCTGACGTCCTCAGAAAGAAAACAGTGAGGAACCCATTTTTGCTAGCGCTTCTGGTTATTAATAGAATGTTTCAAATTTGTCTATTCTTTGCACATGGGAAACTGTATGGTCATTTGGCAGATGTTGAAACTCACCGATTTTATATCCAGCAGCTTGGAAAAACAATGGATGTCATACTGTTTAACAAAATATATGCCTGGCAGAGTCCATCTTCTGTGCTAGCAAAGTGAATCTTACTCCTACCAATCACTCACTGTCACGAAGCCGAAGGAACCACCGTAATGCTGTAAGATGATTTGTCTGCAGTTCTAGCTTTCACCTTAAACGGTGCAGCTCTCCCATACAGCCGAGATGCAGTTATTGCCAATGCTGCCTTACGTCTGCCTTCTCTTTTTATTTAGCTTGTTTAGCAATATGCTAATGACAGGAAGAAAACATACATATAAAATATTGTAAGCATCAAGACATGGAAGGAGAAGGTAAATTTGGCTCCCAACCATGAAATCTTATTCTGCAGTTGCCTTCTTAATGGCATCTCTTGAGGTCAGTGGCTTTGAATTCTCCCAATTGTAAAGGGTCACTCTGGCAGCATTGACCAAGTAGAAAAGATTCAGCCAGGGGAAACAATGGCAGAAGTCACCCTTTAAATGTCCTGCCTTCTATATCATGCAATTGATTCCAAGGCTCCCCACCACGATGTCACTGTTTGACCAGTTTGCTTTAAAACAGCTTAATTAGCTGAAAGGAAAGCTATGTCTGAGCATGTTTGTGAGAAAAAAACAAAAAGCTCTTGCCTTTCAGAAAGCTCATGCTCTGTCTTGTCGGAAATCTCTGGTTCTGAAATGAAACAACATTCCTTTCATACAGAGTTAAGTCCCTGACAACTAATTTTCCCGGATTGGGGAAACAACTGGTTGCGCCACGTACTGATGTCGGCAGCGCCGGTTTGGTTTGGTTTGGGGGCCTGAGAGCTCTGCACCTCGGTTAACTGCAGGGACGCCGCGGGAGGAGATCGTGGGAGCCGTAGACAGCTCCATTACTCCTGGTCTGAGAGGCGGTTGAGACTGACTGCTTCAGTACTTCGGTGCCACTTGTGTATTAACATCCAGGCCATCAGCTAGAGAGGGTTTGAATACGCAGGAAGGAGCAACAGAGGCCTTTAAGTGCTTAAGTCCAACTTTTCTCATAGAGTTCTTCATTTTCCCAAACCCCAGGCGCAAGCAAGCCCAGAAAGTCGACAAGAAGAGAACTGATAGGAGCAGGAGGTGAGGCACCTGGTGTCCATTGGGAAGAAACCGAAACCAGAGGTCCCAGTCCTGCCTTCCTTAGCCTAACCCATAGAAAGTGGTTGCCACCTCAGGGCCTGGAGGCATTAAAATACTCATCGCACCAACTGGTGCAGCTGCTGAAGTAAAACACGCAGAGGGGTGTGCCGCACTGCCTTTGGTTTCCTCATTTGCTCTCTGAGCTGCAGCGTTTGCAGTGAGAAGGTCAAAATACAGCCTTTGGCCCACTACCTGCTCTTTCCAGCAACCAAATCTCTCCTGAACATGAGCACTGAGGGGCTTTGTTCTGTGATGGTCGTGGCAGCTTCTCGGCGTTACCAGGCTGCCGAGCAGCTCTGTAAGAACTGCTGCCTCTCCTGAGGGGTAGAGAGAGGTTTGAGCAATTTGCCCAAGGCTTTAGGAAGAATCAAAGCTGGATCTGCCATGCAAAAGTAAATCCACAGTTTTTCTGTCCAGTCTATTAATCCACGGTTCCTTGTCAGGCCTTTTTGCCTGTGTATTTGCATGGTGTGCCTAGTGCCAGTACTGATGGAAAATATGGGAACCCAGCATCAGAGGTGCGTGGGGGAGTGGAGCACATAAAGCCAGAGCAAATCACAGAAAGAGCCATTCAGACAGAGAATAGGATTAGATGAACATGCTCCCTGAGACTGCTTGCACATTGTGATTTTATGCATGTATGTAGCCGTACCAGGTTGAGTGAAATTATGCACTAAATGTATTTACAAAGGGGAGTAGAACTTTGCAGAATCAAGGTCTTAGTGTATTTTGTAACATTTTCACAGCCTCTCATCCCTGTCATTGATTTTCCTGGGCATTTACAAGACATTTCAGTCTATTGCAGCTCATTTGTTCATGTCCAGAACAGAAGAAGTATTTTTAAATCATTTTGCTTTCACTGCATGAAGGATGCTGGCTGGGAAATGAAGTAAAAATATGCCTCACTGCTGAATTAAAAGCTTTAGTTAAAATATTTTCTTTGTAAACATTTTTTTCCAAAAACCCCAAACATCTTTTTAATTCATGTGCTTATATTTGAAACAATATCCTGCTGAAGATAAGATGTTTACCAGTGTTTTTTCCCTTCTCGGCTTTACAGAAAGGTGAACGAAAGGATGATTAAACCAGAAACAAAGTCAGTAATTAGCAGTATAAATCTCTCAGTGATTTCAGTAGGTCACGAAATTAACTGGTACAGGCTTCGGACACATCTGCTCTTTTGGCAAGTGGTGCCCTCTGTGAGCCTGCTCATTGGCTCGCACTAACCATACGATGGGTCTCGGGGAACTTATTTGCGCTCCCTAAGCTAAACACAGTGCAGCGATGAAACCCTACGATTTCTAAAATGCTGAAGCACGTACGAGGGCTGAGCACTCCCGGTAACTGAGAGGCAGCCTCACATGGTTTTGAAGCGTTGTGCTATTGCCCTGGAACCCCTGGAGGGAGGGGGGTCCGAGAGTTTATTGTGTGTGGCTGAACGCTGCTTTGCAAGGCTCAGATTCAGGAAATTATTCGGAGGTTTAGGGAAGAGGGACCTGGCTGCCGTGCTGCAGGCTGCTATCAGGAAGGGGGCTATGCCCACAAGCCAGCAAGGACAGCCCCAGCACCAGAGTTACTGCTCGGTTTTCATCCTGGCCAGAGCTTCACTCTCCTGGTGGCAGAGCAGCAGAGAATTGAAAGGCTTAAAGCACCAGAAATAGGGAAATGGGGGGAAAGGGAGGAACCCAAAAGTTCTGCCTCCTTTCAGCCTCAAAATGTAAGGGAGCAATGCAGTACTGTATTGTATCAAGCCTTGTCGGCTGTCATGTCAGGCCAGACGCCAGAGGTCAAGTGCCTTCTGCAAACCCACCTCTGGGCTGCTTGTCTCAAGCAAGCCATTCACCTCTCTGCCTGTCGGCAGGCAGGTAAAAAAGGCAATAAAAGCTGTCAGTCCGACGTGCGTTTGCCTTTCTCTAGCTATTGTTATGGATGTAACTGATAGGTTCTGAATTGACTACTCAGCCCACTTTGGAGGATGAAAACTCTGAGCTGCTGTTCCAAGGGATTGTGCTTGGAACCCTGGTCCCTTTTCTCACTATTTCGTCCCAACTTAGAATTATGACTGGGCTGTCTGGCTGCATCCAGAAGCAGCAGTGCTGTCTGACACCATCAGAGCAAGGAGGGCTGGCTCCACCTGGGCTGGCTTCTAATTCATAAAGCAAATTTAGCTGGAAACTTTGACATCCTCACTTTTGTGTAGAAATCCCAGAGATCCACCAATTATGGAATTCATGGCTGTAATTCCAAATACATGCGCTTTATATGCAGAAACCCTAGACCTAGGCTGCGCTCCTGTACCTTTGGGAGACTTCTAGGGAACACAGTGTAGCAGTAAGAGGGCACATGCGGTTCTTTGAAACCCAGTAGTGTTTGCTCCCTTTCTAGTTTCATGCAAACCTCTAACATCCTAAGGCCATCAGTGCAAAGGCTGGCTGTAGGACCAGAGAGGAGATAACAGATTTTGCTCAAAGCAAAGCATGCCACTGCTAGGCAAGTGTCTGCTCTTCAGGTATTTGCATGAGGGGGAATGTTGATCGCTTCCCTAAAAGCAGGGCTGGTTGCCAGCTGTGCTCCGCAGAGGGAAGCCTGCAGAGCCATTGTGGTACCAGCTCTGTCCTATTCCAGAAGGAAAAGAAAAAGAGAACCGAATCAAAAAGACCTACTCTTTCTGAAAGCTCTCCTCATATTTTACCATTTCATTTGAGCTTGCTTGCTTGCTTGCTTTCTTTCTTTCTTTCTTTCTTTCTTTCTTTCTTTCTTTCTCCCATTTGTTCTCTCTCCACGCATAAAACAATATAAAGATGGGACAATAGCAGAGCCGGAATGGTGCTGTGCCCTGCTACCATTTCTTCCGTGGTCTTTGATATGCTTTAGAGTCTAAGGCATAAAAGCTGTCAGCATTAGGGAGGTTGATGCAAGTTTAGTGTATCTACATATCAGCATCTCTGTGTCACAGGACGTTTGGCTTTACGCGTATTTAAAACATGCATTTTGACACCGTTCTTAAAAGCTTTTTGCATTCAATATGTAGTTTCCTGGTATGAGGACTCACCTACATATTATAGTGAAAGATGGGGAAATTATTATCCTGAGCCAAATATACTCCTCTATAACAGACAAACTGGGCTTCCATATCTGCTTTGTGCATTTTCACATGTAAATACCTCCTACTATTCAGATTGCTCTTTGAACTGTATCAATACAAAGTAGTTGGTGATAGCCTTTTGATTCCTAGTTAGCATTTTGCTCCACAGTCTCAAATTAACTTCACTGGGCTGAGGCATTGGATGCTATACCATACTCCATGAGGATAGTACAGAGTGACCATACGGTCACCAGGCTCCCCATTTTTGTAGCAGTCCTGGCTGTTACTGCACCAGTGAAAGGTAGTTGCCTGATCTGGGTGAAGTTTATTGAATTGCATCTTTTCAGGGCACAGGGCAGCCAAGCCACAGTGAGCTGGGGGGATTAGCAAGCTGGAGCAGATGAGAGCTTTCATCAGCACTGTGGTGAGGAGGCACAAATGCAATATCTTGGCTTGAGGTGCACTGAGATGCAATTGCTCAGATATGTTTGGGGATTGTGTTATACCATGCAGCATCACTACCTTCAACTCTCCCACACTGACTCAGCAGTAGCCTGCTAGCTGGAAAATCATCCCGTTCCCTTTTATGGCCCTATAATACTTTTAAAGCTCCTCAAAGGGCCTTAAAAGAGTAAGAAAGTCCCAGGAAATCTTGTTTTGCTGACAAGGTATACTGCTGTGTTCTTTTGGTCTTGCCAGCAAGTCTCAAAAATCACTTGTTCACTAAAGAGACACAACTAAGACCATTGGAAGTGGGTTAGAGAGCTCCGTGATAAAGTGTATTTGGATTATTTTTCTGTCTTGGAGCTCTGGTAAATGAGATCTAAATGGAGCCATTATACCAAAGCACAGCATTTGTTTCCCAAGGCCATTAGGCACTTTACAGATTTCGTCACTGGCGGAGCAGAGCTGGCTGTTTAACCATCTGCAGAGCTGCCGAGATGCCTGCCCCTGTTTCTGCTGGGCTTGAGCACAAAGCCCAGAGGACTGTGAGCTACCACTTAGGTCTGTGCTCACCATTGCTGCCACTCAGTTGCTCTTGACAGTGAGCGTGGGTCCCTAACCCCCCTCTGGAAACACGCAGTTTTAGAGACACAGATTTTAAACTCCATCATCTCACTGCACCCGTGGGAGGTTTGCACCCTCTGCTCCAGCCAGCCCCACTGGCTCACACCGATGGAAAAGTAGGAGCCAGTTTGTGTTTTCACGGCACCTTGTGGCACCCGCAGCCCCCCGCACCCCAGCAGAGGCATGAGGTGCCCTCTCCCACCCCGCCTCTCAGTTCACAAGACCTGGACGTGAAGATGGCGACCGCTCTGACGCGCCCCGCGCGGTTCAAAGGGAGGCAGTTCGCAGGGGAGCTGATTTTCTTTCTCTTGCACCGCGGCCATTGTGCGAGTGTCAAAGGAGCATCCCTCTCATCTCTCAGATTGATGGCATCATCTAGGACTTCCAGCATAGACAAGATAAGCTAAAGGCTTCTGCAGACAGGTATGTAACTGTGGAGACAGCAGCGCTGCAGAAGAGGCCTCCGATCAGGGGAATGTTTGTCCCACAGTCGACTCTCTGGCAGAGCGGTCACCTTTGACATGACTTGCTGAATAGGAGTTTGTTTTCTAATTTCCATGGTTCAGCCATAGGCCACGCAAAGTAAATACAAGTAAACGGGCAACAGTGGGTTCAAAGGAATATAAGACAAGTATTTGCCCCCTCAGAAGACAGTTTGGGTAGTGTTCACATGTGAATCAATCTGGTTTGGGTCTTTGAAGTGATTTTGATTAAGAAGAGTGGGGCAGAGTACTGAAAATTGACAGGGTCAACAAATGATTGCCCATCTTCTGGGGCATACTCCCGAGGCGAACTGCTGGCATGCTGCTGCGGAGCTGCCAGTGGTGCTGTCATCCAGATGTGAACTGCTGAATCATTTAATAAGAGAGGCAAGACTTCTCCCCTGGCACCAGCACCGAGCCCAGGCAGCCCAGGAGAAGTATGCTGTCAGGTCAGTGCTTGCCACCATGTCCTTTTCAGGGCTGTTCCCTTACCCTGACTGGCCTTGTGGCACACCTCTGAACGTGGCAGTGCTGTGTCAGGCATAGGTCAGATCAGGGGGTATAAGTGACTTTGCGCTGTACTTAATACATAAAGAGCTTCACTCCCTGCCTGGATGCAACACTACAAGTTGTCAATCTTTTCCACACAATCCAGGATGGAAACAAACTTAGGCGGCAGAAACTGAGACTTGTGGTTTTGGAAGACGTCCTTTTGCAGGTTGCTTGAGTCGCAAAGTGAAGCTTGTGCCAGGGGCTTTAGGCTGTTTCCAGCTCAACACAGCCCCCAGAGTGGCTGTCCTGTGAAGGGCTGTTTTTCTTTGCTTGTTTGTTGTTGTTTGGGTTTTAAATAAGTGCCTTATTTTTCTTCTGTTGGCTTTGAAGGAAAGAAAATGCCAAGTACCATAATTAATGTTTCTTTAAGTGTTACAGAAATACCACCATGCATATCCTATCAAAACACTGCCTGGCTAGGAAGCTCGTCTTGGGGAGGCTCTGCCTTTCCCTGGCACCTTAATACTTTTACCATTATACACAACTTACTTTCTGCTAATGCACAGCATATCCCCTTCAGGGAGACAATCTGATATTTTTAGCAATTTGTGATATGGTTGATTTGGTCACTGTCACTCTTCTCCTGAAATTAAGAGTGTGCTAATCCTATACCTAAGTAAAGGCTATTTGTCAACATGAGTGACATGTGTGGGATGAGACAAAAATGTGGATCCCAAGCATGGCTGGTCAGTGATCATTCCACTACAGATTTCACAGTGCAAAATGTAAAGAGACTTCAGCAAAGACGACAAGTAGGGTCGTTTCTAACCTTTTTGTCTGTAGTAATTATTTATTCCCTGTGCTTATTAACAGTAGTAGCTAAGTAGAAACTGTGTATATCATTACAGATTTTTAAAGGATTTTAATATCTTGTAGGATAAAAGCAATCGCCTGAACAAAATAAATCCTTACTTTAAAATAGGTGGATTCTTCCGAAAAGCTGCAGGTGAGAAAAGTTTCCATAGCCGTTCGTTATTGTGCCTTGCAGACTCATAAGGAAAAGTAGAGGCTGGTCAAGGAGAGGATGTGCTCTTTTTGCAACGCGGGGAAACTCAGTGTGCAAATGAAGCTGTCACAGAGCAGGTGGGTTCAGGCAATTTTATAGTGGAGCTCCTGAAATAGCCTTGGTGTAGCCATTCCCTTATTCATAGTTAGCCTCACTCCCCTCCAGCAGCTCTGCTAACATGGCAGGACTGAAAAGCCACTTCTGAGGTGAGGGAAAGGCAGCTGGTTGATATGTCTTGGCCATTTTAAAGATGAACGTAAAGCCAGTGATGCCAGTCCTGAAACCCAGTTGCCATCTGAAATCCTGGTAGTGCCTGACTGAGCCTGAAGAAATGGGGCAGGAGCTGGCACAGGCACATGCCTGTAGCTACTGGGGCCAGAGCCCTGGTCTCCCCATGTATGACCCTGGCCTTCACTGTATGAGAGGAAAACCAGGTAGGGATAAGCCAGGGGGAGAGGGGAGCTTCTGTGTGGCTTATCCTGGTGAAAATGCAGAGCCTTCTCTAAGAGTATTGCACCCTGCAAACCTCCCAGGAAGGCTATCTCACAAGTCTGAGCTTAGCAAATGTACGCACACATGCACACACATGCAGACACACCTGTATACACACACACTACTCCCCAAGGCTCCTCTTGCTGCTCGGTACGCTGGAGTGTGGGATAATGTGTGGAGAAAGGCAGCAGCAACCAGAGGAAAAAGACAAGCAGGAGCAAACCAAGATTCCTTGCGCTGCCTCCTCTGCAGCCAAGGCACAGATGTGGTCTGTCTGCTGTCTCGTCCTTTGTTAACTCCATCTCCCACCCCTCTGAACCTCATTAACTGGTTATGGAAAAGACGACACTGACTATTACCCCAAGTGATAATCCAGTTACTTGGGATAATAAAGTGCCTGTGTCTTTATACAACAGAGTTCACAGCAACTACAGTTGGTTGGAAAAGGAGTGAAAAAATCACAAAAACACCCCCAAAACTTTTCCCTCCCCCCTCCGACCCATGGGTTCAGTTTCCAGCCAGCCCTAACTGCTGCTCCCAGCACCCTTCTGGGACAGCCTCCTCCGTAACCCATTCCCTCTCCCAGCACAGACCCCTGACATCCCCGACAGACACCAGAGAGGGCCCAGGGAAGGAAAACAATGGCAAGGGGTACAGCACATAGACTTGGGGGAGAGGGCAGCAGAAGCGACCCTGGGGTTACTGCTGAGGTGAGCCTCTTTGCCACATGCCTGCTCCTGCAGCGTTTTGCCTCCAGCAATCTCAGACCCCCTCGAGATGCCCAAAGCTGATATTACTGGATGCATAATTTAAATGCTATAAATGTAATTTCTTGCCTACCATGTACAAAAAGAATTTTAATTCAAAATGGTGAGGGAACTTCTCACATGGCTAATGTCACTGCCCGTATGGCCATGCTTTGAAGGTGCCCCTGGGAAAAACCTTGTCTCTTTTGGTGAAAACAAGGAATGATGCACTGTTAAATAAGACTCCATTGCTGCTGCTGATGTTCTGGCACCAAACCAGAACATCAAACCAGTTTCTGTTTTACAGCAACAATTATTTCACATCTCTGGAAAGGAAGTCATATGAGGATGAGAAAAATAGCAAAGCAGGTTGATTTATCCATTCCAAAACAACTTTGCAGAGACATTGCTGTGATGCAGCAGTACCAAAAAAGTCTGTATAAAGTCCTGGGCTTTCCAGGTTGAAGGAATTCAGTTCCTAAAAAAGGTGAACGGTGCTTATTTATTTCACATTTTGCTTTCTCCTGAGGAAGGAAAATTTTGAGGAGGGTGTGATTTTTGTGGAAGCTGAGGTTGCAGGAGTAATGGGAGGGCACAAAGGGTTCATTGTTGGGCCAGCAATCTGTCATGGGGAAGGCTGTCATAGGAGTCTCCAAGGGGCCGGCAATGAAACGCCGCCACTACGTCGCAGAAGGAGACTTTACCTCACCTTGGGCTGCCCAGCTCCGCTCCCCGTGTGGGACCACCCGCCGGCAGTGGTGGGGCAGGCTGACCTGCCACCCTAAATCACTGGCAGAGGTAGAGCAGCACGCAGGGCGAGAGGGCCTGTGGGTCGGGTGGGGAGAGAGCCAAGATTTATAACTGTACAGTATTTCTCTCTTTTGAAAATTAAATGGCATGTTAGAGAAAATAAAAGAGGGTTGATGGGAGGGGGTGAGCCCCTGCACGGCCAGTTCAGCTTTTAGGGCTGAGTGGACGAATGGTTTAAGTACAGCAATGAAGTTATTGTGGTGGAGGGAGAGAGCTGCACCGTGAAGGGCATGCTCGGTTTTTGCAGGTCTGTGGTGGAGCTCCTGTCCCGAAGCTGGAGTCACCTACGGGGCCGCGTGCTGGGGCTATTAGTGACCCTCCTGTCCCCGAGGTGCCCACAGCGTGGGTAGGGATGGCAGCCTGCACCCACCAATGCTCCGGCCCTCGGAGCGGCTTCGCTGGGCTCAGCTGCCGGCTGCCAACGGGGACACCAGCCCTTGGGCTTCACCAGTGAAAGAGGCTGAATCGGTGAAGAAGCAGGTATTGTGTTTGCAAAGACAATGAAAGCTTTGAGCTTTTCATCAGTACCTGCACAACTGGCATTTTGGTGGCTTGTGAGGAAGCAGTTGGTGGTGATTTACTTTGGTAAAACACATTTGTCCCCTGGGATGGGAAACAAAGTGCCAGGCAAGAAGACCCTGCTGCACCTTGGAGCCCTGCCTGAATGTCCCAGGCCACTGACAGCTGGTGTAAAGCAGCACGGCTTCGTGGAGGGCAATCCTGCAATGGCCGATTTACATCAGCTGAGGATCCAGGCTTTTGTGTCATTAAAGACATAGTAGAAAAAAATCTGTTGTGAATGAAGGAAGCTCTGGCTAAAAAGTCCCAACAAGTTAGCTCTTTATTCTTTATCAGTGAAGTCTGCACACAATGAAAACATGGACAAGGGAAATTTGCACAGCATTTAACTTAGGTCAAAAAAACAAGTAATTTGTTAAGTGGCAAGGGCACCAACGCGTGCCACGTCACGCTGGATTTTCTTTAAAAATAAAAAAAATAACAAAGTTAAACTTTCAGTCAACCTGAAAATATTTGCTTTTTATGGGGGCAGTGCGGAACGAATGGGACAGCAAATCTTTCTTCGGTTGCTCGTTTATAGAGACTGAAAAGCTCTATAGAGGCAGTGGGAAAAGAAGGAAAAAGGAGGGGTTGAAGAGAGGGAGGGAGGGAGAGAGGAAGGAAAAAATGCATACGAGCTCTGAGGTTCTTTGCTAATACAATATTATCAAAGATAATTAAAAAATATGCCAGGCTGAGAAAGCAAACTCCTTGGGCTACTTGATGCATTTCTCACTGATGACTAGGGAATGATCTCTTGCAGAAACAGAGACTGCAGGAAAAGACTCTGATCAGGAACTCAAATGGAAGAGGAAACGTGAAATCTCTCCAGGAAGGAAAGCAGAAGCTGCCCAGAGGGAAGAGGGAAACACTGATGCCCATGTTGTAGCAAGAAAACTTACAGGTATAAATTCCAGCTCTTAAATGCCAGGCATTCATTCTCTCTAATTTTTCCAGTTTAGCTGATTTGCTCATGTTTGGAAAATATTATGAATGAACGACTTGTGAATTCTCAGAGGGATTGATGACTGGTCATTGGAAACGTGTTGTTTTACTGAACTCATCTAAAAAGGGGAACCATCAAAACAGATATTCTCATGTTTTGCTATTATTTTTTCCTCCTTCTGGTACTATTCCACACACCTGAAAGTTTTCCCTTCCCCTTTCAAGTATGCGTTACCTGATCCTTGTCATCAATAATCTTGTTTCTGTGCTTACTTTGGATTTCTTCTCCAGTTTCTCAGAATTTTTTCATCCTGTCCCCCTTACTGACAGCAGACCTGTGTTCACCCAGCAGGCATTTCTATTTATTTACATTTCTAATTTCATTCTTCCCCTTCCTTTTCTGAATGCAAGTTCAGAAAGCCAGACAGCTCTTACTGCCTACCTAACAGAACATGAAAGCCCATTTAATCTGCACTTGCTGTCCAGAAAAGCTAGCAAGGGTGTATCTCTATCTCTATTGCTCTCTCTATTTCCATCTCTATCTCCATCTACCTCTCTCTATCTCTATCTATCTCTATCTCTGTATGTAGTATACATATGCACATTCCCAGTGTTTTTGAAATGTCTTTCATCCTATGAATTACTGCCCAAAATGATGAAGGAAAACAACGCTGTGGTGTAACCTTGCACTGCCTTTTGCTCACACTCTGACACGTACACAGGAGCATGCACACACACACACACAGATACAACCCCATGGGGAAAGCAGGAATGCAGGCGAGTTTTGACCTCCAGTGTCCACACAATGAGCCACGGACGATGCAGAAGGTTGGCTGCTTCTATACAGACCTGCTTTTGTGCTCTTGTCCAGGGCTTGATCCTTGGAGCCCTGTGTGCTCAGTAGACGCCAGAGAGATAGATGTGATCTGTTAGCCTCATCCAGCGCCGGCAGCTGAGCCATTTTCACACAGGCAGGCAGGTATGGCAAAGCCTGGGTAACAGATGAGAACCCATGGGGAGCTCTTGACTATGGAGAATGAAAAATCAAAAGAAACCATATTGGACACAGATACAAAAGGAGTCCCCTGTTCCTTTTCTATCCTCCCTTGTTTCTTTTCTCCTCTTCCTTACCAGGCCGTAATGAATGTGGAAAACTGCTTGCCCCCTCAAAGTATTTGAGGACATATAGATTCCAGATGCTATTCTATGCAAATACTTCCACCCTTCCCTGCCCAGCAGCATCCTGAGTTAACCCTTCTGCCTAGCTGTTTGCTGGCCGTCGCTTTCCATGCTGTGGTAGGAAAGAAAAAAAGTACCTTTAAAAAAAACCCTTAATCATTATTCTCAAAGGACAGATTTACACCCTACATAGTGCATTTGGACTCAGCACAGCTGGAGGCACAAAGCAGCAGTTAACACATTTCTGCCATTGAAGTTAGTTTGATGTTTTAATCATGTAACATCATGAAAAAAGAGAGGTTAATTCCTAGTAGTGTTAACACTCTGAGCTCTCTCTTGAAGTCACTGTTTGTAGCATGTCCAGAGTCAGACATTTGTCCCAGTGAAAACAGTCTGTAGAAGACTTTTAGCATAAATGCATGCAATTTAAAAGGAATTAAAGGAGCCTGCGTAAAGCGCAGGAACCTTAAGGATCTGTTCCTCGGACAGCTGTGAGTCTTTTGTCTCCCACTGGCAGTTTTGTGAGCCTTGCCTCACACCAGCCATAACCCAAAATGGTTTTGCTTGGTAGCTAACAAAGAAATGATTGCCTTACTCCTAGTGACTGCCACTTATGTACAAGCCTTCCGAAAGCCTTTTCCTTATCTAAGAATAAAATAGAGATGTGGAGAGCAACAGGAATAGCTAATCTAACAGAAACGACATGTCTTTCCAAAGAAAAAGAAATGCCTCTCCTGAGATTTTATCTCCTGAGACTCTTCTACCTCCTAAAATTGCTTTCATGGGCTTCCTATTTATAATCCCTTAGCCCGTGAGCATGTCTATCTGGATGTGCATACCCCAGGATCACCCTAATGACAGCAGCAGTGCAGCTTTAGGGTTTTGATCAGTATGAACTACAATTTGATTTAATCCCTCCCTGAACTCAAAAATAGATCACTTAGTTTTGTTGTGACAGATTGATGGTAAGATTTGAGAGAGTACCGTAAGAGAGGGAGGTCTCAGGCATAAGCACAGAAGGCTCAAACATTCAGACATTTATTGATAGAGAGACAGATACATTCTTCTCCATCAAATAAATACGCTTTTTTTCATGGGTCTCACACACTGTGATTCCCAGCAGCAGCCCTCTCTGCATCTGGTCGTGTGGGAATGAGATACTTATGAGGCTGTTTTGTTAGTATTTCAGTAGGCTTTCCAGGATTTCTTTAAGTTGCAGGGTATATTCTGCTCCATGAAATACGTTTTATCTAATTTGCCTTTGAGGTTCCGCATAGAGATGACATGGACTCTCTGTATTGATTTGCACTAGACGTCAAGAACACACAATACTTCTATATGAACCCTACTCTGATCACACAATGCAAAAGCATCTTAAAAATTGGGAGTTCTTACCACTTTTTGGTTGTAACCTTTTTTTTACAATCTTTCTAAAAGAAACCGCTGAATCAAGAAAATGTGCTAAGCAATCATAGAATCATAGAATCATTAAGGTTGGAAAAGACCTCTAAGATTATCAAGTCCAACCATCAACTAACACCACCATGACTCCTAAACTAGGCCCTGGAGTGCCACGTCTACACCTTTTTTGAACGCCTCCAGGGTAGACGACTCCACCACCTCTCTGGGCAGCCTGTTCCAATGCCTAACCACTCTTTCAGTAAAGAAATTCTTCCTAATGTCCAATCTAAACCTCCCCTGACGCAACTTGAAGCCATTTCCTCTCGTCCTATCGCTAGTTTCTTGGGAGAAGAGTCCAGCACCCGCTTCCCTACAACCTCCCTTCAGGTAGTTGTAGAGAGCGATAAGGTCTCCCCTCAGCCTCCTCTTCTCCAGACTAAACAACCCCAGTTCTCTCAGCCGCTCCTCATAAGACTTGTTTTCTAGTCCCTTCACCAGCCTCATTGCCCTTCTCTGGACACGCTCCAGCACCTCAATGTCCTTCTTGTACTGAGGGGCCCAAAACTGAACACAGTATTCGAGGTGCGGCCTCACCAGTGCCGAGTACAGGGGCACGATCACTTCCCTACTCCTGCTGGCCACGCTATTCCTGATACAAGCCAGGAAGCTGTTGGCCTTCTTGGCCACCTGGGCACACTGCTGGCTCATGTTCAGCCGGCTGTCCACCAGCACCCCCAGGTCCTTTTCTACCAGGCAGCTTTCTAGCCACTCTTCCCCAAGCCTGTAGCGTTGCATGGGGTTGTTGTTGTGACCCAAGTGCAGGACCTGGCACTTGGCCTTGTTAAACCTCATACAGTTGGCCTCGGCCCATCGATCCAGCCTGTCCAGGTCCCTCTGCAGGGCCTTCCTTCCCTCGAGCAGATCGACATTCCCGCCCAGCTTGGTGTCATCTGACAACTTGCTGAGGGTGCACTCAATCCCCTCATCCAGATCGTTGATGAAGACGTTAAACAAAACCAGCCCCAGAACTGAGCCCTGGGGAACACCGCTCGTGACCGGCCACCAAAAGCATCGAATGAGTCTTGTGTTGAAATAGTTTCCCTTGCTTCCTAAGTGACTGGTGGAAGAGAACTAAGGATGCTCATCAGATGTTCCAAACAAGTTTGCTCCTTCCTGTTTCAAGCAATCAGCTGAATGGCAGTGAAGACCATGTTTCTATTTATTTTAGCTTGCATGGATAAAGATGAATTTTTAATCTATTGCAACTCTCAAGTTCCTTAAAGTGAAGCTCTGGTATTTACTCACCTCACATAGATGGTGTGACACTAGATTGAGAACTTTAACTGTTCTAAAGAGTTCTGTAGTAACTCTAACTCTAAAGTAAAAGAACTGACTGTGAGAGGTGGTAACCATTTTATTTGTTCTCAGTTATGCTAGATTTGTTTAAGAAGCAACTGCTAGGAATCACTGAAGAACGGCAAACTTGAAGATGAACCCGAAGCAGTGAAAACTAACTGAGGGGATTAAAAAAACCCCACAGTTTGGCTACATGTCTATGTGTAACAACTTTCAGTCTGTGCTGGACTTACTCCAAACCCAGAATTTCACTGATTTTGCTGATTTACAACTTCTGCTAACCTGATGTCTGCCTCAGAGCACGTGGGAGTCCTGTCTTTCTGTTGACTCCAGCAAAACGTTCTGAGAAAAAGTAATCTCCTTCCCTGAGACACCCATTCTCTCTGATCTTTATTTCTGTGGTGACTTACCAGCCTCCAGTCTTGCTGGTCTTCCTGATGCTAACTGACAAACAGAAGCAAGAAAGCAGCAGAGGCATCGCAATGCTACCTGAATGCCTCTTCTCAGCCACAGGGCTGTGCTGGTCTTGCTTTGGTTTTTGGTCCACTGGCCATGAAAAGGGCAATAGAAACAGGCTGTGAAGACCAGTAGTAGTATCCTTTGTGGCCAATTTGGTTGTGAGCTATGAAAAAGGTGAGAGTTCTCCCATAATTCCTCAAGAAACAACCTGCTCCACACTTAATGAAAGCAGAACAGAACCCACCCCGTCACAGGTGCAACCAGACAAAAACGTTAGGGGTAAACAGTCACTTCTAGCTAGAACATGGGGAAGGGTCACCTCATCTGTTTCTCTCCATACAAATCCTTCTTGTTTTACAATTTGTGCTCTAAAAAACCATGCGTTGGGGGTGGGGTAGGTTGTTGCACATGTGACGTTGTCTCTGTATGTGCTTATATGTGCCAGAGGGTGCTAGCATTTAAATTTCCTCCAGGAACCATGTTTCTCTCAACACAGAGGAGGTGTTTGTGTATCATGAGGACCTTTTTTGTATCTCCACTTCGAATCCTTCAATGAGAGCTTATTGTGCCTCTTAGTAATCTCAGTGCCTGCCTTGCTCAGGTTTCTGTATCTCAAAACAGCCTCCATATGCTCTCCATACCTCCATTTGGTGTCCAGACTCCCTGCTGTGGGATATCTGTGTCCTTCCAGGCTGCAACTCCTTTCTCTTCAGAGACACTCTCCTGCCTTCTTTCTGATCTGGATTTGGGATTTAGTTTATGATGCTTCTCAGACTTCTGGAAATAGCCTGAACTCAGAAGCAGTTCAGCCCTTAATGACTGCCTTGATTACCCAAACCGGTAGGAAAGCTGTCTTTCCAACAAACTTCACTGCCGAAGTTATCACAGCAAGGCCTCCCCTGGGTGCTGTTTTCTAGTGACAAAGATGAGAAATCTCAGAGACTGCGAGCTTGGTAGAAGTAATGGAGACAGCTCATCATAAAAAAAAAAGTCACTCACCAGACTCAGTTGATGACAAACGAGAGACCCCCAAATACTGTGGCATGTGGACTCGGTGTTCTAGATGTTGCTGCTATGGTGATTCTTTCCAGAAAATGGGTGGGTCAATAAGTAAAATGTGGAACTTAAATAAGACATACGAAAAACATCACTGAAAACAGTCTCTAATCCAAAAGCCATAGAGCAGCAGATGTTGGACTTTTAGGAAATGGCTGAGGTAATCTGTCTTACATCTGCATCTGGTAAACCGGTGGAAACGATGTGGAGGATTTTGACATTTGTAAAGGTGGATTCATGCTTATAAGAATTTTTATATTGTCTTTGGAAACAGCCGGAATAAAATGGATCTTTGTAGCTTTCCCAAAGTGCAAGAACTAGAGGACCCCAGCCAGGGACTTGTCCAGTGCACAGATATTCAATGTGCCTAAGAGGCAATGTGTTCCATTGAGACGAAATCCACTGACCACAAATACAAAGTAGTATGTATGAGAAGCTTTGTTGGAAATCTAACGGCTTGTGGAAGAAGCTTGTTGAAACCTTCTACTTCTCAGAATGTTTCAGTTTTTATGACATGGCAATTCACAGATACAAAAATGGCCCAGCACATATCATCATTTGAATGTGTCAACATCATAAAAAATAATGGAGAGCTCCTTGATCTAATATAGTCAGGCATTCCATATGGCCTGGCATAAAATGTTATGAAAGAATCTGAGAATTAGGAATGAAAAATATTGCTGAGAGACAGGAAACAAAGAATAAATGGCATTTTGTCATTGTGACACAAGCTAATGATGGTCTCTCCCGAGGTTATGTGCATTATGTTTCATGTTGTAAAGCTAGTTGGAGAAATACTGGTGCTGGGGCTAAATAGTTCCCCATGAATTAAAATGTCTCACCAAACCTGATCAGTTAAACTTGGAAAAAAATCTGGAGAAAGAAAAGTTCTGCCACTGTTCCATCTGAATGATTGGGAAATAAATATCCATCTTGCGTTTGAATAGATTTTCTTTCAAAAAATAAAGATTTGTCTTCAAATGCTGTGTTATGCCATGTTATGCCTTATAACTAGACAAAACAAATCTGAAATTGAAATTTGGTCACGTTTGTGTAGATGAAGTGTTTTAGGTAAACTCAGTGATTCTTCTTCTATAATTTTCCTTTGCAGAAAATTTCAAACTAAAGACCCATGCAAGACAACACATAGCACGTTGGCAAAAGAAGCGTGGTGCCAAGAATTGAAAAGTTTATTAAAGGAAAAAATATTATACATCTTAGAGGAAAAATATCAATGTGCAACTGCAGTGAAAGAAACAATATTAACGTACAATGAAAAATTGACAGGAATAGTATCAAGACCAGTGATGGAACTTGTTTTTATAACAAAACAAATGACAAGGAGATAAAAAAGTCTGGGATTGCCTGTTTTAGAAAGATAATTGATAAAGGAAAAGTAGGAAATTCCAACCACGACCAATAATAGACTAGATGGAGCTGGTGTGTGATCTGGCATGGTATTTCTAGAGTGGCAAAGCCCAAGCAAGTAGCTCTGGTAGGACCTGCCTTAGAGAGACAGCGTGACTTTGAACCATGGCTGGGATTTGAGGATTTGTGTTTTAGAAACCCCTGGTGTTATTTCTGCAAGCTGCTGGAAGGAGGCAGGTCTACTGGAGGGACGAACTGGTTTATGAAGAGGTGAGATTGGCTCTGCAATGAAAAGCATATCAGATGACAGAGGAGGATATTGCTGACTTTTTCAGATGTCGAGTTGGTCACCCATGCATCTTGGCTCCTTCGGTCCCTGAAGCATCATCATAGGCCAGCTCTGCCTGCCAGTGCTGCCATCCTGATGGCTTTAATGAGTGCTAAGTGCACTCCAAAACAAAAAGCAGCACTGGTAGATTTAAAACATGAGATTGATTAGTGACATATTTTACTATTGACAGCTCACTTCTTTCTCTCCCTTTCCTGTCTTTAATTTGTCTGCAGAATAATTTGGATATGCATTGCCATATCAGCATCTACATATAAAGGAGGGGAAATGTTCTTCTTCATGATGGAGTGGCTAAAAAGAGCTGAAACTCCAGGTTAAATTCACCTGCTGGGCAAATTCCCTTTTTAAATCTGCAAAATATCAGTGACAAAAAGTTCTTGGAACCCATCAGCATAGGAGGCAGTTTAATTACAGACTTGGGACTAATTACAAGTAAGAAAAAAATTAAAATGTTACATTTAGGAAGCATGAGCTCTCCCTTTGGGATTCACAGAAGTGTTTGTAGTGTTTAGGAAGGGTTCTGATTTAACACCCAAATAGTGGGGGATTTGTTTGTCAGTGGTGCACTGTCACATAAAGGGTTGCTTCCTTCATTAGTCCAGTGGTAACCCAAGCTGCATATGCAACCAAAATGCATTCAGAGCTCGATATAAGCTCTGTGGAAGATTGATAAGATTTTCCTGATTTTCGATATTTTACCTCTAGTTCAGAGCAAGTTGGGGTCCTGTGCACGCAGGTTGGCTTGCCCCACCAGTTAGGGAAAAGAAAAAGCAATCATGGGCTATTGTTGTTCCCAGCTCTGCAGAGCACACATGGAAAATCATGTCCTGAGTGGAGCAATACATGTCCTGCATGGTCTCATCTATGGGCTGGGCAAGGTAATTTAATTTCACTCAGACCCCAGACATTGCTGTTATTATTTATGGCATTTTGATCTGTGCTTCCCCACCAGTCTATCAGCATTAAAGAAATGGTTTCTCATCATTTTGGTGCCTCGTGACAAGAAGGATGGTGCTGAAGTGACTGACATCACCTCTCCTTGCTCTCTAGCATATGAGGTCATTTGCCCATCATATTCATTCTCCTGGAAAAAAAACCAAAGACAGCAGCTCCCATTCCAGCCCATTTTGGGAGTCTTTCCTTACCCAGGTTGTATTCTGGGCATGAACTGGATAAACTCAATCAATGCAAAAAAGGCTCATTGATGTCAAATAGATGGTTCCTAGTCCCAGATGTGTCATGCTCAGTTAGTGAATAACAGAGTGTCAAATAAAGCAATAAATCTTCTTACTTGCTGACTGCTGTGCAGGGCTGCCATGCGAAGACACTCACACGCTCACTAATTCTGTGTGATGAGTGAGGCTGGCTGCATCCCCATCATTTCCAGAGGCCAGCAGAGAGGCGCAAACATATTGAGTTGGGACAAGTGCTGGATCAGTGTCCCTTTCTCCACACCTTGAGGCCATTACTGGAAATCTGACAGCAATATGCCATGGAAACAGTGTCAATTTTAAGCTTGATTTCAGGGAGGCTGTTCGTGGTGCAAGGTGGTGCCTAGAGCAGGAAGAAATGGTGTAGATGGGCTGTGTGTTTGCTAAATAATTGACGTTCTCACTTCTTAGAAAATATTCGTGCTGGGGGACACTCTAGCATGCTCTGAGCAGAGGGTACCAACAGATGGGGCTCAGGGAGGAACTCCAGTATGGACCGCACTGAGTCCTTCACCCATGTTCTGGATGAACTGTACTGAAAGAAAAATGAACTCAGTATTTGGGATCAACCAATCTTTAAGGTCTGTGTTGAACCCCTGGATAAGAAAGCTGAGGCAGCCTAAAGGGATGATAGGTATTGATAAAACTGTGGCAGAAGCCACTGGTTCACTCCGGACAAAAAACTGACAGAAAGGTCTCTGGGCAAAAGCATGAGAGCAAGGGGTCTTAAATACCTTAGGGACATTTCAGTGGGAAGGCAAAAGCAAGGGATCAGACCTCAACAGGCTGTTGCACAGTCCCTGGGTCTTAAAACATTTGTTATCGCTGCCACGTGGTGATGATCTCCAGTTGATAGTGGCCTGCCTGGATTCAGACTGCTGAAAACTTCTGTTATCCAAACTCCAAGACCTGTTGTGTTAGGACTGTGAATGGAGAGACTTCAAAGAAACCTTCTTACCTCGTGCAGGGACACTGGGTGTCATAGCTACAACCCATTAAAAATTAGCTCTTAATCCTTTCTAGTGTAATATGTAAGCAGGTGTTCATGTAGATAAGCCAGTATGAGGCATCATCAAGAAGCAAAACCTGAGTATTAACGATTTCCATCTATGCTTCAGCCCCTCGTGGCAGTGGGGTTTGCCTGTGTCCATGCCTGTGTGTGATAGCTGACTCCATGTCTTTCAGTGAAGGATGTCTGACTTGCCTCCCATTACACTTTGCTCCTCTATTCAGTTTGGGTGAATTATGCTACACACTTGCCATCTCCCTTTTTTTTGTTGTCCATGTCCTGGGTCAATTTAGCCTTGTGGTGTACTTGAGAAAAGAAGCAATGTTGGAGGCAGAGAAGAAACATAGTTTTTAAGTTTACTTGAGTTGGTCAACTCCTAATGCCTCAGGGGACGCAGAGTTACCACTGGCATGAAGTGTCAGCACTTGGAAATGAATGCTGTCGTTTAAGAGGGAATAACCAGGCTGCCCAGGACCACTGAGTGTACAGGGATTTTGCTTTGAAAGAGTTACTGTAGCCTCCATTCAGAAAAGCACTTGAGTCCGTGCTTCATTTTAAAATTTTATTTTTAAAATGACTTCAACAGGACTTCAGTGCATGCACCTAAACCAGAGCAGAAGAGGAAACCCCAGTGCCAGGAAGGGCTGTAGACAACTGTACCCTTTGGCCAGCGGCAGCGGCAGTGGAGAGCTTGGGCAGCTTGCCGGTCACTTGTGATGTGTCTGGTAGACTGTGGGTGGGTTTCTGCTGTCAGTGATGCCAGAAGGAGAAGAGAGGCAACAAGACAACACTGCAAGACTTAGGTTTATCCCTTGGAACTGTTTGCAACTTGGCTATCTGTCTGGGAAGTGGGTTTGGATTTGGGGTTCACTTCTTTATGTTTCAGGACAGTTATGGACAAAGCAAGATGACTTCCTTCAACTGTCTTACCTCTACCTTAATTTTTCTCTAAGATTAGTCTCACTGTAAACAGTTCTTCAAGTGTCCAGGGTGCTGTACAGGTAGGAGTCCCACTTCTATGAGGTGAGCAAGTGCGTTGTTGCTATTACAGCCCTGATTCAAACATTAAGGTGCATAAGAACAGTTTTTGTTTAAGCATGTCACTATGTCCATTGAAAGTTAGGTGTGTGCAGAATCAGGATCTCGGCCCATAGAAGTGAAAGGGATAGTCAAAGGGAACTGGGAGCACAGTCAGGGGGCAAAGCAGAAACAGAAATCTCAGGCTCTCTTTCCTAAACCACAGACCACACCCTGCCTCCCTTCCAAGGTATTTTGTTTCCTGTCTATCACTTAACATGGAAAATCTGATACTATCTCATCTTACTGAAAATAAAGGCTATGTTTTGTAAATTCTGCAGCAGATCCTTTTCTTTCCTCCCCTAACTCAAATGTTCAGTCACTTTAAAGGAGGTAAAGGGGGACAAATAGAGGGAAAAATGAGGAAGTGCAGCAAAGGCTTTGATTTGTCTGTGGCATAAAACTGGATTATAATGTCATTTGCTAACTGACAGATCATTTAGTGTCCTGGAAGAGTCTGTTTTCACACTGCTGAAGCTCTCACAGGGGAATTCTGTGTGGGCTCCTTATTGTCAGAGCTATTTTTCACCCAATTTGTTTCCAAATGATGTCTAACCTGAGGTCTTCCCACTGAGAGGGCTTTAAGCAATGATTAATGAGAAGTGTTTTGCCAGACCCACCTGGGGAATGGCCCATCTGCGAACTCAGGTAAGATGGAGCTGCCTACAAGGCATTGGCTTGTGAATGGCAGGCAGCTTCCCATGGCTTGAGGCATAGCTCACAGCAAAGGCAAGGTGTTCACTGTTTGCGTCTCAGTGATTCATAAAAGGACCGGAGATAAATGTCACTCACTCTATCATTAACATCTAGTTTGAAGAAACAATCTCCCTCTCTGGGGACTGATCCCCTTCCTGTTCCATATTCAATTATATTATGCATTCAGCATATGTACAGCACCTACGTGGGATACATTTGAAGTGGCCTAAGATCGCCAGCCATGCTATGACTATTTAAAGGTGGCAAGTTAAAGCAGACATGTTTTCGTACATCCACCTGGCTCTCAAATACTTTCTTGTTTGAGCTACAAGCTCTCATCCCTTCCTTCCCGTGGTGGCTCTGCGTGCAGCTACCCATTCACTCCTACCTATATTGGCTGCATGGTAAAGCAAGCAGGAAATCTGTGATTTTTAGTCTATATTCATTTCGGCAATTGGACAGTTTTGTTCTGCCAGAAAATCCAATTATCCCTGAGCTCCAAAATGGAGATCTTTTTAGACTTGAGCCTCTTAGTTACGTATAGGGGGGACAACCTTATCTTTTACTTTCCTGAGAGACTTCTCATGGGCATAACATTGCTAGTAGTGAACGTGAATTTCTTGGTAGCTGCCTAAAACGATCATTAAAATGCTCACATAAAAGTTAAGAAGCCCTGAAAATTTGGTTTCTCTCTGTATTTATGAGGCAGAAATCAGAGCATATTTCTTACAGAATAATTTCCCTCCCTTGATTTATGTGGAAGCTCCAGGCTCAGTCATCATCTGGAAATACATTCCTATACAGTCTGTGTCATTTAAATGCAGCATCCTACTGTCCCGTCTGTCAAGACCAAAACATAATGGGTCCAACTGTCTATGAATAAAACAGATTGTTTGTAGAGAATATTTATTGCCGATAAAGAGCAAGAGTTTATATTGGCAAAAGCCGTCCTTCTTGTAAATAGCTAGAGGCTCCCGACATCGCCTGACTTTCAGTAGTGTTTATTCTGTTGAATGTGGATCCAAAACATTTCTCACTCATAGCTTGGCAAGATGAGTTTGACAACAGTTTTCTAACCAACTGTTGTGACACCGGGAGTGCATTTTGCCGGAAATTTCACCTGCAAAGCAATCTCCCACTTTCTTTAACTACTTCTCTTGCCAGCAACATGTTTACCATGATTTAGATGTCTATTATACGCATGAACGACTTGTCTACTTAATTTCATCAAAAAAATGAACCCTCATAAGTGGCACAGATGCTGGTATGATGGTAATCAAATTAGTTTTTGGACAGGTTTATGGCCACTTGCTGTCAGTTAAGCTCTCTGGCTATCTTCACTCCTAATACAGTTTTGATGGTGATTAATGGCTCCATTAATACACTGTTTGTGCTGTGATAGACACCACATTATGGTCTTGTTTGCTGACCACAGCTGATCATGTATTTTTGTAAACTCAGTTCTGGAGAAAATATTAGTCATATTTAATATGTCACCATTACATATTGCCATGCAGAGGTCACACGGAGAGACCTTGCTCTTATACCCTCCTCACCACAGATGAGCTTCTGTGCTGCTAAGAGAGGCAGAAGCCCCATGAAGAATGTGCTTGGATTAAATGTTCATCAAGTTTCCTCATGCTGGGAACATGCCAAGGATCTCGCTACAATGATTTTTCCTGGCTAGGCTGTCATGCTACTCGTCCTCCTTTTCTCTCTCGCATCCTTCCAACTTAATTTCTTTGTCTTGAGATCCAGGAAAGATGGGTGGGGTTTTTGGTTTTTTGGTTGTTTGGGTTTTTTTCCCCTTTTCTAGACCTCTCTCTGTTCATTTTAACATTCTCCTCTCAATTCTTCCCCTTTTACAGGCCACAATCAACAAGTGAGTCTAGTCAAACTATTTTTAACTCATTTTCATCCATCGTGACTATCACTAACTCTATGGAAAGAGGGTAGAAACTGGTATTTCCTTTGGAGGATATAATGTAATAATGATGTTGGTCACATTAGTGATGGACAAATTACAGCTGGAAGGAGACCACGGGAGGTAAAAAGTGCCACTGAATTTCCTACAATGCATGCTGGGACTCAGTGCAAAAGCAATGTCTGAGTGAACTTCTGATATTAAAAAAGCTGTAGCTATTTTTTAACCTAAGTGCTATTGTGAAACATACTTTATTTGGGAACAGTGCTGTAGGCCCTGGCATTTTGCCACCCACCCTCACCTCCCTGCGTACCCACAGAAGCACGCGTGTATTCTCAAACTATTCGCTTGCAAGTGAAATAGTGCAGGGCACTGGAACAAGCCTGCAAGTTCCTTTTTATTAGTCAGTGAGGAACAGGAAGAAAATGATGATCCTGGAAAGAGGCAAATGGACACAGCCAAGTTTGCACTGATTTTTAAAAGTAGTTGAAGAAATATGGGGCTTTGTTTTGTTTTGTTTTCCTCCAGTAATTAAGCCTAGTTTCTTTCTAGCCATATTCGATTTTTATGTTCATCTGTGCACTCGCCTAAACCCCACCCACTTGCTCCTCTGCAAATATTTATTATGCAAATGGTTTGTTTTGAATGGGGTGATCTGAGCAGATGCCCATTTCTGCATAACTGTTCTTTAGGAAAATTGTGGACTAGCTGGGTAACATATTATTGAACTAGTTAAATAGGTATGATTGGTGTTGAATTGCTATAAATGCTCCTTGTAGAGTTCTGGTTTCCAGCAGTGATGTTTAGACTTTTTCTGCCTACAGCTACTCCTGACTGTATCCCCCTGTCAGGCCAGCACCTGTGATTCTCCAGCCCTTTCTCTGGAAGGAATGGCTCTCCCCGCTTTCTTTAAATCCAATAAATTTTCTATAATATCCCTTCACACAGGCAACCAGGGTCCCATTGGCCACTAAAACTGTTTTGAACTTTTATTGACTTTATCTTCTGATAATGAAAATCTTTATTAAAAGCTGTTACTAAATTTCCCTTCCTCTACAAATTCTGAATCCTGTCTGGCCCACCTTAAAACAAGTGCTTCATTTCCTTATCTCTTTTTGGACTCCTGAGGAGTCCAGGAGAAAAAAAAATGAACAATTTGAGAACATCTATGCTTGGAAGATGCTGAATCGAGGGGTGAGAGGGGACAGCTTCCATAGTGCAGCCATCTGGATGAGGCACAGCAAAGGCTCAAGACAGTCAAGAAGGGAGAAATGCTAAAGCCGTGTAGAGGTACTCATTTCATCCGTTTATCTTAAAGGTAACCTAAGAGCTTATTGAGTGAGGGCAGATATTTCCGTACACTCACACAGATCAGCATATACTCAAATATGCATAAACATGCATACACACACACACATGCTTGTACACGTACATTTTTACATATAAATGTATACAGTTTCTACTAGACAATTACCTCATGGACTTCCTTGGCCATTCTGTCACCTGATTACCTCATCCTTTATTCGGGACGTTTTTGCTAAGCTAGTCAAGTATTTCCTCATTTTTTTCTAAACACCACATAAAATCATATCTCCAGAAAATATCCTCCAGTTTGTCTGATACAGCACTGTTATGAATCGGGCGAAATAACCAGAAGCCAAAGTTATTTCACAGGCTGTCCTTCATTATCCTGCTACACTGGTGGCTCTCCCCATTTAGCACCTGCCATGCATACAGGTTTCAGACCTATGGTGAGACCTTGGCGCTATTTCTTAACTTGTTTTTTAGAAAGAGAAAGAGATCTTGTTCTTCCTCACTGCAATGAGGCACTTTCCTTCCCTTGGCCCTATAGTAGATATTATCAGCGTGTTGTAAAATCACTTATTTTGCATAAGAACAAAAATGTTTCAGCCTATTTGAATCTCAGCTATGGAAATCAGTGTAGCTTCAGTGAAGTAATACATATTGTTATATTGCTTGAGAGTTAAATCTAAACAGGCCATATGTGAATGAATGTAACAGGAAAAAAAGCTTTTGTGACATTTTAATTAAGTGATTGAATACAACCAACAGTTAACCATTTCTCAGTAATTCCCTTTGGGTTACATCCTGAATATAACAAATAACAAAACCACCTATAGTTCAGAACTCACAGTTTCTGTGTGAATATGTACGTTAGGTTACCTTACCTTACCTGAACAGGATATTTCTTGGTCACTATATTTACTTCTCTCAGCTTTTCAGTGGAGAAATTGTACGTGTTGCATATACGCACACACAATGCAGACGTGGATGCACACAGATGTTTACACATATATTTACATGCTTCTACACATAAACTCCTTCATAAAAAAGTCAGTAAACTCATATTTGCTGATGGCTTTTGTCACCTCATATAATAAGACTGGCTGATGGGACGGAATATTCCAGTATAATCTGATACTTAAGAATTTTTTAATACTTAAAATGTAGGTAAAACTACACATAGATGTACCTATGTTTATGGGTAGATATACACATATCTGGAGACAAAAATCTGATTGCTTCTTGCCACACACTCGTGTAATATGAAAATGGAAGAACCTGCAACTCCCATCTACCTTGGATGTCCAAGGCGACAGCAAAAAGAATCCCTGGCACCGATCTCTTTGCCAAAACCCAGTGTGTGCCCTATGTCTTCATAGCTTTCTGTTTTACACATACACATGCGCACACACACACAAGATAACTTTGTGGAAAGGGGTTTTTTAGGGTTATTTTAGGAGAATGGGATGGGTAAAAAAACAATCAACAAATCACATCAGATCAGAACCGACCGTGGGTGTTTTGAGTCCACAGAGAAAATGCTGCTTCTCTCTGAAGACACCAAAAGCCGGAGGGCTCATTGCGTGTGGCTGTGCTGGAGCCTGGCATTGCTGGTGGTGCACACCAGCCATCCCTTGCCGGCTTGACTGGTGAGCTCGGCAAAGAGAGACGGCCCACTGTAGACACTGGATATGCTCCGTCTGAACCCAGCCTGGCACCTCCACCTGATGCAGCGCCCACATCTGTGGTCTCACTGTGGGAGGCTCCCAGATTCATGCAATGGAAGATGAAAAAGAAGCATTAAATGGTTTAGTCTGACCTCTGCCCCCAGGCCCTCATATTTCATGCAGTTATTCTTGTACTCAACAAAATGACTGTGTCTGAGCCGAGCACAGCTCATGTTTGGCTATAGCCTGGTCATTATCCAATGTCACGGAGGGCCGCTTAAAATTTAAGAGACTAAAATCTCCTTTTTTAGGATACAGATCAGCAATACACGGGGAAACGGGCAACACTAGGCATCCAAATTACCACTGGTAGCTTGCACTTCAAAATCAGGCCTTCCTGAGCATGCACAGGGGCCAAAAAATACATACAGGAAAAAACTCACAAGCTCTTTGAAGTGTGCATTTCAATACTGAAGGAAAGGTGTATAATAGGTGAGCACGCTATGAACACGTCGACTAACTTCATTTAAAGACTGGTAATTTTTTCCCACTAAAACAGCTTTTCAATGGAAAACCATTGTTTTTGACTAAACATTTATGAAAAGTGTTTTCTTTCCCTAGAATATGTCCATTTTTTAGCAAAATCTTTTACATGAACACAGACTAATTTTTTGGCCAAAAGTACTCAGTTTCCCAAAGGAAAAGAAATAGAAATCAATAAATAAATAAAATAAAAAGAATAAATTTTTTATACTAAGTTATTTTATTAACCTTGGCCTTTCCTCCACCTTGAACTACGGGAACTACATAGAGTCCCTTTAAAAGCAGAATAATTCAGTAATCCTTTTGACATCCCAGTGCATTTGCCATTATCCTGCTACACCAATTGGTCACCGTTTTGTAGAACAGAAGAGAAAGAAAATCCGGTGACATAACCCCCTTTCTCTCCCTTCTCGCATCTCAACTCCAGTGTTTGTGGGAGGCTGTTCCGGTATCTTGAGATCATTTTAGCCCCTGAGATGCACTACTGTGCTGTGTTATATTCTTAGTTGTCCTCATCTTCGTCGTTCAGGAAATCCTTCATCTCACTGAAGCCCGCCAGGTCAGCGTGAGATCGGCAGGCTTCACAAAATGGCGTGGCTCACAAGATTTCACAGGAGGTAGTGGGGACATATTCAGTCTGATTGCCGTACACTCTGCTACCACCTGATCCAGAGGAGGGGTGCTGCTTTACTACTGACTTCAATGCAGGCTGGAAATAGCACCCCTAGGACAGGGCACCAACTTTGGCTTCTGCTCGAGAACCAGACGTGGCTAGTCCATCGCTATGAACATTATGGAAAAATAGGTCTGCAGCTTTCTTTGCTTCATTTCTGCACATTCACGGGCAGTGGCAGGTTGTGATTCTTCTCTGCAGCACGAACCAGGTTTTCTTGTTTTGGTGGGGGAAAAAAACATTATTATAAGTCTTCAGAAGTCAAGAATAACCTCGGAAGAGTTAATGCACTGTCACATCTACTGGGGGAGGGAGGTGATATTGTGTGTGTGGCCATTTCAAACCATTTTTTCAGATTTCATCAAAGTAAAATCATTTTCTATGATGAAACACGTTGTAAATGGATGGTGGGCTGGGGGGGGAGGTGGGAGAGAGGGGAATCAAATTACATTCGGAAACAAAAGCTTTAACTTCTGGCACCTAGACAATTAGTTTTTGCTTCTTCTGTTGTTGGCCCTCGTGGTTTCATCTGTAATATGTATGGTGATTGTTTGCAGCCTGGCAACAGCGTGAAGTTGCGTGGGGGAGGGAAAACTCTAGCCCTTGTTAGCTGGGATCCAAACTTCAAAGGCTTTGGGGACATTGAGCAGACAGGTTTCAGCCGCAGTTAAGGCAGACATGTGAACAAAAGGGCTCCTTCCATTGCTGTGGAGCAGGGGTGACTTTTTGGCCCATTTTTGTTGCTGTTTTAATTTTGTCGGGGGCGGGGGGAGGAAAGCTCCTGGCACCGGGGACGATGCTTTCTGCCCATGACTGCGTGCCCTTCTCCTTTCCGCGTCAGAAGCAGATATGGGCATTTATGGCCCCATAAATCACGGGCTAAGCCATACATGAGCAGCTGGTACATGTGCTAATAACTATAATTATTAATCATGTCGATTTCACACCCTTCAAATTTCTGCGTGGGGCTTTCTGCCGGAAAGGCAGCCCCGGCGCCTTGAGCTGCTTATGGTATGAAAATATGATGAGCTGATGGTCTTTGATGATTGTCCTATGACAGTATTGATCTCCCTACAATTGGGTTTGTGGGGTATCACTACCCAACAAAAGTGGCTCTCCTCGCCTCCTGGTATATATCATTGTCACACATGCCCCATTGTTATGGAGGGGAGTGAATTACTTTCAGTATTCGTCCCAGTCTTTAGCTACTAGGTCACCATTATTCTAGCCTTATGTCAGTGTGGGGACATTTACTTTGATGTTTTCTTTTGTATCTTTCTTAGGGTGAAAGCATTTGGCTATATAGAGCTGCTCAAAAAAAAAAAGAAGGAAAAAAGTCAGCAGTTCAGGTTGGGGTGCCTGGTGGGAGCCAGGGAAATATTCCTCCTTGCGGGCGCAGGCGTCCGACCTCCCTGGCCCTTGGTGCTGGCTGCCTTCGCCACTGAGGACTGCACCCAGCGCAGCCGGAGCACCGCGTCCAGCCCCAGCTCGGGCCCTGGCTGGTGACTCTTCAGCCACTGAGGAGGAGAGAAACGGAAGCAATCTTCCCCTGGCTTCACTGCCACAGTATATGCTTTCCACTGCAGGGCTTTTTTCTTGCTAGCACTTTGCTGTTTGGCAGAAGCGCAGCCAGCAAGATGCGGCAATACAGCAGGAACAGCTTTATAGGTGACGTTGCTGGAGGACTGAAAATAGTAACAACAATAACCTCCCTTACAGCAAAATAACCCTTTTGAGGCTGGTGGGAGCACCTCTCGGGCTAATCTGCATGTTAACGTGACACCGTGGTGGCCAATCGTCTCCCACTGGCCTGAACAAGGGCATGGGACTCTCCCCACTTGTTCCGAAATCTGCACGGCCCCCATCGGGCAGCTTCTAAATTGCTCCTGCTGTCTTTACAGCTGCTGCGTTCCAGTGACCCCCGGAAGGGCCTGGGGATTGTCAGGAGAAATTTCTATTAATCAATCCCAAACAGACTGTTACAATTTCACACTTTTTCTCCCATCATTTCACACATTTAATGAATTTCGGGGTCTGCTACTTTCAAAACAGTTACACTCAAGGCCACAAAAATTAATTAATAATAATGTACAAAAATAAAATGCTGACGAAAACAAACAGCCCCCCCAGCTGACAGCAGCAGGACAGAGAGTACCCCTTCCAAAGCATTGCCAAAACAGACCCGGAGAGGGGCTGAAGGGGAATGTAGTGCAATTCAGGCAGCAGATTCCCGCCTCCTCTGGGCCTGATCCTGCCCTGTTTTTATCAAAAGGAATTTTGTGTTTGACATCACTTTGAACTAAATAGGCCAGGAGTCAGTTAGGGACAAAACCCATAAACCTTATTTGCTTCAGGGCTGACGCCCACTTGCAATCACCCAGGATTAAAAGGCAGCCCACTGTGTCAAAGGGCCGCATGATCCCACAGCTGGTTACTGTAAGGTCATTTGCTCTTTTCCCTGGGAGCATAAACACATCGTGGTTGCTGGTGATCAGGGGTGCCAGAGACTAGACCACACGTCTCACCTCCTAGTCCATCACTTTCACTCCATTCAGTGGTGCTTGAGTCCGCTGCAGACTCCAGAAACCTTTGAATGTTACTGAAAGCCTCTTCTCGCTCCCGAGCTGACTAAGCCAATTCAGATTGCGACTAGGCAAGAATCCGGCTTGCTTTCTGATGCAAGAGTGGGACTTTGTGCAAACAGCACCCACCAGGCTCGCTCACAGATTGGGCACCAGGCAACGAGTTGCCTCCATTCTCAGGTGCCTTTGCTGAGGAGGGAGGTGGTGGCTGGGGAAGGAGGAAAGCAAGGCGAGCGTATGGCAGGCTTTCACAGGCATGGCTGATCTGTGCTTGTTGCCCATGAAATTACAGATGTATTTTTACCTTGAGGCTGAATTTTACAATCCTTATGTTCTGCCTGGGGTGTACTACACAGGCCAGTGACCTCCACCTGCAGGTCTCCAAATCTATGTAAAGGTTTACTTTTACAATGGTTGTCGGAGATGCCAAGGAATTGAGCTGAGCACTCATCCCTCTGGACCGAGGACAGGAAAAGCACTTTCCCTGACTTTGACATCTTCTCAAGCCATATGAGGCGTAATGCTCTTGAGTTCTGCCTGTGACAATTTGTACCTCTTCTTTTTTCCTTTTCCCCATGCAAGTCTAATGCAGTGCAGGAAAGAAGCAGCAGAAAGGAATATTAGCAGTTAACCACAAAAATAGAGTCATCTAGGATAGACAGCAGGATAAACCAGTCAAACCTCTGACAAGTAAGATGATAATGCCTCTTATTGGGCACCCACTAGTAACCACAGCCCCCTGACAATCACTATCTACGTGCCCACGTGGTCCCTCCCCATGGTCTCTGCTTGCTGCTCTCCCCATGTTACGCAGACACCACCAGGCAAGCATACGCTACTCATTGCATCCTAGACACTACAAGAGAAACAAGCACATAGGGCTGGGTGGCCACGCTTAGTGTAGGACATGATATCCCTAAGCCATTATTGATTGCTGCAGACTATTGAATTTACCATGTTATTTACCATGTTATTTAGGATGCAAATGGACTTGACAGCTAACCAGTGCAACCTGTGCAGTAAAGTCTCAGCATGATGTACTTGTCAGGTATGAGCAGAGCGAGGATGTCTGAGCCCTTCTGGAACCACTGGATCCACCTCATCAGTGAGATGGCATGCAAGAGTACAGCTCAGGTCAAGGGATGCAGACCAGCAATGAGAGGAAACTCTTCCTGCCCAAGGGGTACTGGGGACTAGCAGGATTTTATTTTGTGTCATGTTGGTTTGGGGGTTTTTACATTCATCTGTGAAGCAGCTCTTGATCCCAGCCAGTGTTAGGTACCTTAGACTCTAGCCAAAACATCTGAATTTCTGAAGGGATGCTACGAATTAGAAATGGGCAGGTAATGGTTTTCCATTGTGGAAATACATGCTTTTTGAGATTTCTCATATTTCTAGCAGGGCACCATTTCTGACTCTTGCTTGGAAAAAGTGGGCATCCCTCTCAAGCATCCAGCCCTTCACTGAGCAGTGTCCTGTCAGGGGTGGGAGTCAACAGAGGCTTAAATCCCTGCTCTGAATCAGTCTCAACCATTGCAGCCAAGTGGTCTCACACCTGGATTATTGCCCGATTCATGCTCCAGCTCCTCTGCTTCTGACAATCTGACAAAGGATCTTTCATGGTCACTGTAACCCCTTCACGACAAGTTTGTCATGTGCTAAATCTGTGTTTTCCAATCTTAATCCTGAGCTCGCTTTTGGTTTAGCTTAACTGAATGATTTGCCATCTCCTAATTCTTGGCATATTAGCCTGCCAATCTCTGCAAGGAGTCTTCTCAAATGCAGCAGATTCATCTAGATCCAATATATTGCTCTACAAGGAGAAAGACTTCTCTTGGTCATCTATCTATCATTATCGCTTCATGCGTCTACACAGGTACCCTTTATTTTTCCCCTCTGCATGATAGCTGTCTCTATCAGAGACCGGGTGGCCATGTCTAAACTAGTAACTGTGGTCGGAGTGTAGGCTCAGGAATCATCCCATAGTCACCCCCATTGAGTAGTAGTTAGTACCTGCCTCAGCAAAGCTCTGTTTGAGTCAGGCAGTGCTTTCCTAGGCAATGCCTCTGTTTGGAGGATAATAGCAAGCGCGGATTGTCCCTGGAGGGTGCTGTGGACTAGGTCATGCAGGTTTGGGGAGAAGAGAGTTTAGTCATATGGACATGAGCCTCATTGTGCCGCTTAACCTTGGAGCCAGAAAACACAGTGACGGTGCATTTTATTTAGTATAGGTATCACCTGCAGCCCTCATAAGAGCATATTCTATGGCTGCTGCATGTAAACAACCTAGAGTTCAGTTTCAATCTGGGGGAGTCATAGCAATTGCCCAGATATTCAATGTCTCAGATAAATGAAATGAGAAAAAACCCCTCCACCTAGAGTTTACCTAGAGTCTTGTTTCCTCTTGCCTAGTCTATCTTCTTGTTGCAGATGGAAGGCAATATGGATACCCCCCAGACAACAATTCACCCCCACCCTGAGATATACCCCGGCTAGACAGAACAAGGGACCCTTTGGCAGTCCCCTGACAGACAAAGAACAAATGAGGCCGCAGTGATAAGCTGAGAGCACAACCCAAATATCTGCACAGCTCAAGTTAGCTAAGATCAGCATCTCCCTTCAGTGCACGTCCTGATCAGCCTGACGGACACCCTCTTCTACAGCACCCCCACATTTCTTAAATTCCTGTCATAGGCCAAGGTGGTGGAGGCCTTTGCTCTCTGTCTCTCTGAGTTTCATGATGACATTCAGACCAGTACCCCCACTCCTGCCCTCCCCAGGCATTCACTTTCATTTCAGAATATCCCAAATATCTTTGTGCTTGCTGATTACTAGTTGTGCCATAAGTGACTCTTTTTAGAAGGATGCTCGGTACCCTTGACTAAATTACTCCTGAAATGTGACATTGAGGGATGGAAGAGGCTAAGTTTACAATAGCCTGAAGTTAAGATAGTCATCCTAGTCCCTATCCATATAGGCAGTGGAGAAAGCCAGAGCTCTCTGGAGGGCTAGATAATGGCTCTCAGAGTGCCTAAAATTAGACTTAGTACATTTGAGCACTTTTGAACATTTATCCAAGCTACAGTGAATCCCATTTGCTGAACATAACTTTATTGCCAATGTCTATAGCAAAAGTGCCCCATGGTTTAATCTGGCAGTTGGTTTCTTGAATAGAAAAGGCGTTTATACATTATTCTTGCATGGATGACAGTATTCCTGAAATGTGTTAAAGGTTTGCCTGGTGGTCTTTATCTTATGGCCTGCAGTCCCCTTCACGCTCCCACCGCCTGGGATTTCTGATGCTGGTGTCTCTGGGCTGCCACGTACAGCAAAGCAGGGATTCAGATTTCTCTGGTGGAAAACTGTGAGTACTGCATTTGCACCGGTGGTCTGCCTGGTACTCTCCCCTGGCAGCTTCCCTTCCAGGCTGAGTTCATCTGCTGTACTTCTGCCAAAGGTCCTCGGTGCCGCGTTACAGAGGAGCGGCGTGACTGTGAGGTGCCAGTGTTTAATATGTGACACAGGTTGGACTGAATTTTTGTATATCAGGATTCTTTTTTGTCTTTTTTTCTTTTTAGAAAAAAAGCTTTCATCTGAAAATGGAGATTAGTACATACAGTTTTGGTCTGTGTATGAGAGGGAAGTTTCTGTGTTGTAAATACTTAGTTTGAGGACTTTTGGTTCTTGGCTCTCAGGCTTTTCCTGTTCCCACACTGCTTGTTTGCCTTCTGTGTCTCCTCCACCCTCCTTATTTTTTCTAATACAGGTGGTGATGTGAGGAGAAAAAAACAAAAGGAGGGAAAGATGGAAAAGGAAAAGGTGGGGAAAAAATAAAGCCAAGATTTTAAACGCAATCTTTGTCAGGCTTCTGCTCTACATTTTTAAGAGGCTGAAATCTCCTGACCTTCAGAAACCCACCTGCCTCTTTCGTTAGCTTTGGCGAGGTGGATCAAGGTGCTTGTGCATGACAAGGATCACTCATTGCCACCCTCCATCTCCACAGTGACTGACTGTTTAGGCTCCTCACTAGCACTCATCTGTGCATTATCCCAGCGGTGACAGTCACAGTAGCAACGCTGCTCTGCTCCCACTTCTGCCCTCCTAAATCCACTTCTTCACTTTCACTGTACAAATAAACAGAGGGGAATTAGACCGCAATTATTCTCTGCTTCCGGAGGCTTTCCACCCTCCCCAAAACAACCGAGTCAGCTCCGCTTGCCTGGAAACATGATTTCAGAAATGCTTGCGAGGGAGCTGACGCTCACAAGCTGGGGGTGTCATTTTTATTTGCCCGCTGCTTCCGTGGGGTAGGAAACAACAAAACGCCGGGAGAAGGAGCGGGCCGGGTGAATGGGTTTCCTGGAGGCTGCCTGTCCCCAGGGTGCAGTAGGTGTATATAATGCCATTCAAGCGATTCAGGCCAAGAGGGTGCGGCGGACGGGCAAGGCTGCTTCCTTTGAAGATGCTTCTGTCGGGCTGGAAATACAGGAGAAAAGCACAGCTTCTTTCAGCTGTCCCCTTTTGTGTGCTTTCCCATACGAAACTATGTTGCCACCGCTGCTCTGCACTTTGTTATTATGACAGGAAAAAATGAATTTCTAATGAGGTATCTGTGCCAGCTGCAAGCACCTTGCGGATCTCCGTGGCCCAGGAGCTTTGTCAGCCGCTCCTTGCTAAATGCTAACCAGCCTGGGGGAGGACGAGCCTGTCAAAGCACAGCCCCCATGAAAAACCCTTTTCTGTACAAATCCAAACAAACGGAAACACCCCAGCTCCCCTAATAAGCTATGCTGCGACATGTCCTCATTTCACAGCAATCGACTCCAGGGACAGAAAGGGCTCGGGAAGGCTTTGACAATGTGCAAGGAGCTCTGATTTTTAAAGGCAAGGAATGGTACATTTAAAATTGATTAATACCCTCTGATTCCCAGAAGGCTTTTCATATGCAACGCAGGAAATGTTTTGCTCAGCCCCTAAAATGCAGCTGCATCTTCCAAGGCTCGCATCAGCTCTCAGGAAAGCTGCAGTAACACAACCACTTCAGAAAAGAGGTTGTGGAGAGAGGGTACCACGTCCACCATCTGCTTGAAGCTGCTGGGCAGGCTGAGGGAGCTCGGGACTGTTCCCAAAAACGATTTCAGCGGCAAGTTCAGAGGCTGAAGTTTTAAAAGTTGTTCAGATATTAGCACAGGCTTACCCAAGCAGCACAGAAATGTATTTGCTCTTTCGTGGTTTGGCCCATGCAAACGGCTCCCCTGTCGCTGCTCTTCAGTATACTTTTGCCGGTGCAGGGCTGTTGAGGTCGGCACTGCCCTCTCCAGCAAGGCTGCCTGCTGAGGGGCTGGTGGGGCAGTACTGCATGCGGGTTTTGCTGGGGATCGCACTCCCCCCGTGCCTGCTGGTCGGGCTCTTCCGCTTAGTGAGGTAGTGAGTAATTCACTCCAGGGAGGGAAAACGGAGAGGTTTTGAAGGAGACCTCGGTATGAGTTTGAGCCAGATCTTCAAAAGAAACCTCTGTGTTTCCCTTCTCAGAATGAGCCAAAGAAATGCAAAAGTGGGCGATGAGACTCTGCTGAAACACAGCTTTGCTGAAACAACAGCTTTTCTGTCTTTCCTTAGCCAAAGGCACTGTATTTTTGCATGGATTAATCAGCAATAGCCTTGAGCATTTGCACGGTGAGTATCCACACCGTACCTGGCCTCCTGAGGGCTTCTTTGTGCTGAGAAACTAAGCTCAAAATGCAACTTCCCTAAGTCATCGAATGGTCTTCAATATCTCCACTGTCTTAAGCCTTAGAAGTCTTACCAGCTTTGATAGTGACTACTCATATCCCCTCCTTCTGCTCATGTTGATGGACGGAAATAAATGACCAAGTGAGTGACTGACTGGGGGTAATGTCTCTGCAGGTGGTGGTGACATTGATGGAGGATGATGGATGAGGGTGACAGGGCTCCACCCCACCCACTTGCCCATGTGCATGACAGAAGGTCCAGCAAGCCAGCCCCCCCATTCTCTGAACAATGCCTCCAAGTAGGTATTTAGAAGTGTAAAAACAATGGGTTTGGCTCCAGCAGTGATTGTGCTACAAGTTTGGGGCCACTTAATGAGTTGCTAATGTGAAAATAATTTTCTTTTCTGACTTCAGAATGGAAGGAGTAAAGACAGATGGCCCCAAATGCAGGGAAATGCAGCCATAGAATTGGTAATGGCACTGCCAAGGCTTGAAAGGCAGCTCGTCAGGAAAAGGGGACATTCCTGCCACTGTCAGGAGCTGACAGAAACCCTCTGACTTTTTCCCTTCTCACCTCTCTGGTTGGGGCATTCCTGCCAACGTCCACCAGACATCATCGGGTTGGTGATTGCTATCGTGAAGGCTAAGCTGCTGTTTCAAGTTGAAATGTATCCTGTAGAGAGGAGGGGAAGACGTTTCTGGCATATGCCGGAGAATGGCAACTGATTGCTACTCCAGATACAGGGGGAAGTATTCCATGATTGATCGTTTGATCTCAAGTGTTAAAAGAAAAAACCTACAACTCTTGGGGGACCACAGGAATAGCCTTAATGACTGCAAGGAATGTCTGTGTCTTGCAGGGTTTTTTTGTTTTAGATGAGGATTGAAGTTAAGAGGAGACATTTGGCGTTTAAATGGGAACTGTCTCCACCAATTCAGCTTTTCTAAGTTCTCTCACACAAAAAAAAGTTGCTAAAAAATTTCCTAGAGGAAATCTCATATTTTTATAAATAAATACCACTGAAATCTTAATGCAGAGAAAAAAAGTGAAGTTAATGTAGCTCAGCGTTAAAGGTGACGGTAAAAAGTAAGCGCATTATTCAGGAACAGTGAGCTACATATCCAAATTCATTTGGTTCTAATGACTGCAATAACAAATCTGATTTCCATGAGATGCCAGGTCCTTGCCAGCTATGAATGAGCGGAGCCGCATGACCCATCATTTCTATCGTCAGTGTCCCTCTCAGGAGGGTGGCTCTTTTTGGGCTGCCATTCCCTTTAAAACCCAGGGGCTGGGATTTCGTAACTAACAAATTGTTTCCAGTGCCCAGCCTGATCTAGCCTCCTTAGTAAGCAAAATGTGAAGTTCTCTTTGCTTTCAGAGAGGAAGTGCTTCGTGTTTTCTGAAACCCAAGTGCCTTCATAGTGCCCAAAAGAGAGGTGCCCAGAACAGCTGAAGGTCTGGCAAAGCCTGCCAAAGCCAAGGAGCATTGAATAAGTGAAGAAAGAAACTCTGAAATCCCACTTGGAAGTCCAGAAGAGTTAACAGTCACCATTTACCCTTGAAAGCTGCTCGATAAGCTCTGAGCTTTACCCTTTCACTCTTGCTTGCAGCAAAATGAGACGACAGGTCCTTTCTGCACTGATGGGGCAGTGGCACCTCCACTCCCTCCGGCCACACACAAGCCCACTCCGAGCCAAAAGCCCTGTAGTGATACTCACCCTGACCACACAAATGTATTGATGTCTCTTGAACCACATGATATATATTTCTATTAAAAATATCTAAGGTTGTTCCTGTAATTCTGTAATTATTATATGATTTATGAATATATGTTATGATTATAGGTCTTCCTCATCAGAGCACCTTTCTTCTCAGCCAAGGAGGACATGGATAAGCAGAGACAGGACTGCCTGCACCTCTGATTTTGGACACACATAGCCAGGTTTGATCCCCTGCACAAAACCTAATCCACACCCGCGTTGTCCCTCCGAGCCACGGCACAGCACAGCGTGCTGCAGCTGAGAGCAGCGCTGGTGGCAGCGCTCTTAGCAGAGGCTTAGCTGCAAATCTCTGTCTTGTCAAGCAAGCTTAGTACAAATAATGAGAGAGGCATAAGCTAATCCTATCAGGCTAGATCATGGCCAGACCTGGTGTTGGAGCATGGCACCTAAGAACGAGAGAGGAGTCTACTTTGCTCCCTGTCTGGATTTGCAGCTCTTGGGCTCTGGGGAGCAGTTTAGGGCTTTCTCTGCAAAGCTCCTGAGGGAAACACATTCCCACTCCATTCCATCCTACCCACTGTGCCAGCAAAATCTTTGCAACTGTAGAAGACTGGGGGTGCATATTCAGGACTTTGCAAAGAAGTATCCCTATTAAAGACCTCTGTGGAGGCAAGCACTAATGATTTGATCTATTACATGACTAGTTTTCACTCACTTGCTCATGAGAATCTCTCTTAACGAAACAGTGCCATGAATCCAAGGCATACAAGCCATGGAAATGCTCTTCATGAATGCAAATATTCCTTAAGCTGGGGAAAGGTGCTGTAGCGTCACCAATTAGACACGTGGAATAGGCACTGACCGGCAGCCCCCTGTCCTACTAATAGATGAGAGAGCCGTGCTCCTGCTCCCAGTGAGCTCGCTTGGCGGAGCTGATCTCCAGAGAGCCAACGTCTACAAAGCACTAACATCTGGTGCCCATTATTTCACCAGCTCTGTTGTGATTAGTCCATATGATAGGTCTGGCCAATTGCTACTGGTAAGGGATTGCTCCACTCCCTCCACCAGCCTCCTTGAGCTGTCACTTCTGGTTTGTGGCCCCTGCTAATTTGCCACTGCAATTTCCAATATTTGCTCAAATCCCATAAGGAAATCTCACCGCCTTTCAGACAGAAGGGTAGCACTGATAATAAAAAGGGAAGGTTTATCAATTAACTCAACTGCTGTATTGAAGCAAGCTCAAAACCCCTCCTATTTCAATTATGTGAGACTCATGAAATGCTCTGGAAAAACTTTTGCTCAGGCAAGCGTTTCGTGAGGGAGCTGGTGGGATTACCCAGGCTTTAACAAGTTGGAGAAGAGGTTAAAAAAAGAAATCCTCCTGCTTCCCAAAGGCTTTTTCAGCCACTGCGATAGCTAGATGGTGTCCACCTGACAGAAAGGCTGCTCCTCAGAGGTATAGGAGAGGGATTTGGAGCCTTCAGACAGAAGCTTCCCCATAATTTTTCTATTTCTTTCTCTTTTGTTCCTTTGCCTGTTCATTCCTTCATTGTCTCATTCATCCTTTCATTCCTTCCTTTCTTCTTTCTTTTGTTCTACAAATGCTAACTGCCACATTCAAGCACTTTTATGACTGTGGGAAATTTCCATTACCCCCATTTCACATTAGTGGAGATAGGCTAAGATGAGTAAGTCACTAGGGACCAGAACTGGAATTGCTGGTTTACACAGACTTCTGCCCAAATATGTGAAACTATTCAATAAATGAATTGGATGGCTTTACATATTATGAAGGTTCCTTGAGAAGATATGAAAGAGAAAACCTGGCAGAAATGGGCCAAAATAATCCACAACTATATAAGGATCAAATTTTAAGTTTGGCATGTAATATTGGTTTGATTAAATAATTTCCATTCTTTCCCACCTTTTAATTAGTTTCTCTATAATTTCTGTCTTAAGGAATTTCCTTGCAAGGACAGAGCTCCACAAAGAGAGCTCCAGAAGTGAATTCAGCTGAATTCAGCTCCAGGCAGTGCCTCGTCTTTTCTGCTTTATTACACGTATAATACACTTCACTTCTGAAATGTTCAGTTCAGGGCATGCGTTTACCATCTTTATGTTCCATCATAAACTCATGCCTTTCAACAGTGGGTGATGTTTAAGCATAAGTCAGATGTCAAATGTGACAACACTCCACACTATTGTGGAGATGACAGCAGTCAATTTTTCTTCTGCTGAAGTCCTTGCAGTGCCGAGGAGATAGGCGCCACTCAGCTGTAAGGGAATGAAGCTAATGTGTTTCCCAAATAAGTCACAAAAGTAGAAGCCACAAATTCCCTGAGCTTTGCACTTTCTTCCTGGACACTTTCAACAACACGATTTTGACTGCACTATCCAGTTTTCATTAGCTAAGATTTTGACCTGTGCCAGATCCTGTGCTTCACCACCAAGGATTGTGGCATAGGTGGCATTTCTTTCTAAAAGGGCTCTGAGGTAGCAAGGATAACCCTGTTTTGTAGATGTAGAAGCTGAGGTACAGAAGAATTAAGTGAAATGGCCAACACTAAGTGGAAAGTCACTGTTTGCATTACAGCCTCAGACTTCTCACTCTCTAAGCTCTACAGTATGTTGATTTTATCATCAAAATGTGTAGCTTGTCTGAGTGAACACAGCACGTATGCGCACGTGGATGTGCACACACAGATGTGCATGCCCATGCATGTACACATTCACCAAATTCTTGCGATGTTTAGTGGCCAGTGAAACTAAAAGAGAGGCTTAACAACAGAGGGTACCAGGTACCAGACAATGACTCCCAGCAAAACTTCTATTATCCTTAGCTGGTCTTACAGGGATAGCAGGTCTCCTCCCCTTGCTCCTGATGATACTCAGTGCAAGGCAGAATAGTCTTTTGAGCAGAACCAACACAAAGAGTATTCCTCAAAATCCCTGATTCAACCTCTCGCAAGTTTCTCTCATTTATCATGCTAGAAATTATGACCTATAAACAGATGCAGATGCAAAACTAGAGAAGAAGCCTGAACACAGTTTCACAAATTTAAGACATATTTAGCTGTGCTCCCTTTACCAGCAAGGCACTTTGCTTTCCTATGCCAGTGAAAAAGCAACTGCTCACGAAAGATCTGGTGAAGGCCACTGAGAACTAACCAGGGTTGGCCACTCGTCTCACTTTCCTGAAGAGCTCAGTCTCCAACTCATGTTTATAAAGTCTCTCATCAGACTTTGCAACATATCCAAAAATCTTCCTCTTCCTCTGGAGGAGGACTAGGCATGTGGGCCTCAGGGACACACAAGGAGAGGCAATGAAGAGATATGGTTATTTCGGAGAAGGATAGGAGGAAGGGGTTGTCATAAAATGTAGAAAAGCTTGATGTCTGTATCATTCAGGGCTTGAGAAACTGGAGACCTGGATTTGTTAAGAGAGTCACCCCACAGTGCAGCGGAGCCCCTCCTGCACCAGAAGACTGGCTGTGGCCCCAGGACTGGCCGACTCCTCAGCCCTTGGTCTGACCCTGGAGTTGGCCCATATTGCAGGACTCAGCTGATTGCTTTGCACTGTCATTTTCTTCATATGTAAAACACTGACAGTAATACATATTTACATTCCTCCCGAGAAGCTGCAAAAGTGACTTTGTTTTTACAAAGGTTCCAAGCAGAAAATTGCAATAAACTAAGGTGATGTAGTCTGAATTTTTTATCTGCCTTCTGGGCTAGAAGACTGGTCCTTTCTGGTATTGTAATGATCCTTTAGGTTTCTTCAGAAATGTTCCTTGCCAGCTTGCAGAAAAGCAGCTAGGTCCCTTTAAGAAGTCAGGGGCAGAGGCCTACAAAAGGTCCATTTTACCATTTTACTGGAGTTTGGGCTCACCTACTCGGAGCTCAGCTGCACCAGGCTAATTTCCATAAGCATCATGTGGTGTTACAGAAACCACATTTTGCCAAGCTGTCAACTGTACAGCCTTCTCTTTGCTAAACAGACTCCCATTAAAACTGTCTGCACAATTTGTCAGTTAAATGAGGTACAAGAGGGACGCTCTATTTGCCCCTAATTAGCTGTGCAGACTACCTTTGTCTGTTTGATTAAGTATTCACATTATCAATTTTGTTTAATCTGATTCATTTCACACACCTCCCCAGGGACTCAGCCCATACGGTTAACTAATCTCTGATATCATCTCTCATATCAGCCCGCGGTAGTCTCCCACGGCACGCTCTACCCACACACACATTGCAAAATCTTTGCTGGGGAAGATGCTTCCTGACTGACAAAAACGACACTGCCTCCCTGGAGCTGAGGGCTGCTACCTTTAAGGGAAACCACAAAGAGTCAGGCTCGTGCTTGCTATGCTTCCCGAGTACCTTTGCAATGATTTCTTTTAATCTCAGAAGCTTTCCAGCCACAACCAGCCAACTCTGGCGAGATGGGGGTATGTGTCCTGCACCAGCACACTGCTTCCCACTCCCCACAGATGCCTGTGGCGCGACCTGGTCCACTCTTCAGCAGGTCTCCGGTTGTAACAGGAGGCAACACCAGCGTCCCAATCACACAGTGAAATAATGTGTAATAATGGGGGATGGACTTTAACCAGGAGGACCTGCCCAGTCCAATGTTGTCTAAGAGAGAAAAGGGACCACAGATATTCAAAGACAATCCCTTTGCAAGTCCGCGAGGTCCCAACTAACTGCACCTTTCAGAGAATACAGCCCATTTTAAGAGGCAGGAAGATTGCCTGAAAAGACACGGACCAAAAAGATCCCTCTCAAAGCCACTTTTGTGGTTTTGCTCGAGGCACCACTGGCAAATCCCTGGGGAGAAGCAGACAGTCTTGGGCAGAGACCAGGCAATGGCTAGGGATGAAGAAGTATTGCCTCATCTTCGACAGATGGGTTGTTTCACCACAAAATTTGATGCCCATCTGCATGGAAACCAAGTGCATTCCCATGCACATGCCTGACTACACACATATATACGCTTGCATGCATGTTAGCATGAGTGTTGTAGAAATATTTCCAGCAAAAATTTTAAACCTTCTAAATTTGAGATTTTGTTACGGCTGGCTTCTATTAGAACTTTTCTTAGAACATATTGGTCACAGTATTACTACCAGTCACACTTTTGGTGAAAAGAAAGCTTTCATAATTTTACGGTGACAATTTTTACCTGAACAAAAGTCAATTTTTGCACCTTATCAGCATATAAAACCTGCCCCACCCTCCACATGCTTTTTGTGTGTTTCAGTGCGGCAGAGTTTAACTTCTAATATTTTTCAGTGAAATTACAATTTCCTATTTCTTTGTTTTAAAGAAAGTGTGGGATGCGACTTGGAATTTTTTCGGCGGGTCTACTCTCCCCAAATTAATTTTCCTGTGCTACTAATATTGCTTACATGGCAAGAGCAAAAAAAGTGAAGTGGTTGACTCAATAGTCAGTAACAGTTTTCTTTGGGTCTGGTTTTCTCACAGCAGTATAAGGAAAAGGCCTTTGCAACCTCTGGTCTGGCTTCTGCCCTGTGGTAAACACTGTCAGACAAAATACAGGTAGGCGAGCATTGCTGTCGTCGTTACGCTGCCCAGAACTCCCAAAGCTCTATTGACTGGCATTGGCATTTGGAAAACAATTTTAAATGGTAGGTTGCAATATGAAAATCTGTAAAATACAATAGATTGGAAAAGCAATGTACCACTATTTTTAATTGAGTTTCATTTAGTAGTATAATTCAAAGGAGTTTATTTTAGGAATCCCCAGCCACCTCTGTGAGAGTGGTTTATAGGTGAGAAACTTCTCAAAATGCTTTGCAAAATGCCTTTCCCTTTATTGCTTCTAACCACCGTACAAACTATTATTTTCAAGAGAACAAACTGTTTTATGGTTAATGCAAAAAATTAACACCAAGATCAAACCTTGTGAATTACTTGACTGCTCTTCCCAACATTAAACTTCAGTGAACAGATACAACCCAGGGTACTTAAAACCAGCAAAGAACATCTGGCTTTCGGTGCTAATAAAATGAGACTTAATTATTTCTTTTTTAATACGGAAAGAAAAAAGGCTCACAAAATCTTTTTTTTTTTAAATTCCTGTTTGTACAGATCTTTAAAGAAAGAAAACAATTTTTGAGCGATAACTCCAGGAAAAAAATGGTATGGAATAGAAATTTAAAATTCAATTTGAGAAAACATCCATATTTAGAAGAGTATTTTGGTATATACTTGAAGTTAAATGTAGGCATAAATACTGTCGTGAACTGCAATGATATTAAGCAAGTATTTAGCTGAGCATGTAAATGGGCCCAAGGCAGAAAGCTGAAGAAATGATATGGTGAAGGAGTCATAGTTAATCTTTTAATTAATACTTAAACTAATCAGTTCCCAGTACCCACACCAATAAATTGAGGAAGTAACTATTTCTGCTGTATGTTAGGATTTCCCCGTACTCATTAACTTCTGGTCTGTGATGCCATTAAGTATCAATACTTATGCTCATTGGTACTGCCATAAATTTTATACCAATCTAATGAGTCATCCTGCATAGACAGAGCATTAATTAAATGTGGCAGTGAGTATGAGAGAGTTGTACTACTCAGCTCAAGAATTACAACCAGTTATGGAAGTGAGGCTGGACAGGGGTGTTCAAGGAGTCTGGGCGCCAAGGAGGAAGCAGCAAAAGTATCTTCACAGAAGGAAAGAAGATACATGTTCTTACACTGGTGGAGAATTGAGTTTGAAAAGTAAGAAGTTTTAGATAAAAAAATGGATGTTTCACTCCCTTATCTCTGACCTGCCCTGTGCATACATCTGATGCAAGACTTTCCGTTTCCTTAAGAATTAACAGTAGCGTAAGAATTGTCTTCACCATCATCAGTCAACAGTAAGAGCAATTTTAGAGCAGTACTGAGGAGCCTGAATCATGGGCCACAATCCTTCGACATCAATGCTGTACAAATGCAAAGCTGCGGGTGGATCCATGCAGCAAGGGAAGCACACCTCCTGCTTACAACCTCCTAACCCATCATCACGCCAAGTGACACCTTGGCCTACTGAAGCTGAGTATCAATATTTGGCTTTACTATGACCTTATTTTGAGCTCTGTGCTTAAGTATCTGACTAAAACATATGTTTGCTGTTTTGGTGAATGGAGCAAGAACATCCTGAGCCAGCCAAGTTGTAGATACTGAAATGCGTAGGCATCTGTGGCACGGGCAGCCAACAGGCAAGCGCACATGTAACAGAAGAAGCAGTCTGGGGCTGTATAATACTAAAAGCCCCAAATTGTCTTCATCCGCATGCTGTTGTCAAATAAGAAAAAGATTGGGAGTGTCATACTGAGGTCACATCTGAAGTTTCATTTTTGCAGGTATGTACTTAGACATGTAAAAAACTCCCCACAAGTACTGTCTTCGGATTAGTCAGTGAAATGTAGGACATGAAGCAGAATATTTCCATGAAAATAACAAATCAGCCAAACAATCTCTGAAACACACTTTAAAATGAATTGAAAGCACCAGAACATGTTTTATGATGGTCAAATACTTGGATAATAATAATGTCTACATCCAGAAAATGGCTGCGAAACAAAAGTGCTGGAAAGCACTTTTGTCACTTACATCCTAACCCAAGTCATACTGGCTCAGGTGGAGACTGCAGAGGAGAGAGTTACATTTCTTTCTCAGTGCCCTTATACTCTGTTGCTGAGCACTGTGTTTGCTGAGGGTGGTTTACCTGCAGGAACCTTGTCCGTAGAAATGTTTGCAGAATGAGGCTGATGATCTCCTAAACTTCCTTCAAGTTTCTCCTCTACTGCTGCTCTTGGTTGGACAGATGAAAGCAGGGCAAGGTGCAATAAGGCTGTGGACAGGAAGATATCTGTTTGATTACATTATGAGGCTAGACTTACACATCAGATTGCAGTGAAGGAAGAGGCATCAAATGAAAAGCTCAGAGCATCATTAGCCAGCATCCTATCACTGAGCTGATGAAAGCAGAGGGTAGCACATCTGCACATAATGGGACATGTTCCTTAGACCTAGCGCTATCAACAACATTGTCAACTTTTGTTTGCTGTATAGAAGGCCAAACCTGGCTGAACACATGGGAGCTGGTTAAAATTTAGCTGCAATAATACCATTAGCATCCTCATTTTTGTAAATAGTGTCATGACTAAAGATGACAAACAGTTGGCATTTCTGGTTCATGTCTCCTCTGCAAAGTGCCATTCTTTAGAAGAACTGGTGCTGCTGTCAACCACATCCTTTGGGGTCTTCTAAGTTTATTTTGTCTTGCTGATAACGATATCTGTATTTTTTGATGAAAACATGACACTACAGGAAAGGTGAACACCTGCTATCCTGGAAATATCTATAGGCCCTGGCTGGTAAATGATTGACAATGTGTTATGTTGAGACTAATGGATTTTCAAGAGGTAAATTATCACTATTCTATGCCATAAAGTACCAATTTTCACTCCAAGGATTTTCAAGACGGATATTCAAATACCATTATTGCTTTCTAAAGCTCTCCAAGTGTGTCAGGTCAGGGTGCAAGAGTCTGCTATTTTAACCAATATAAACTATTCCATCAAATCTGAGACAAAGAGGTTGGAAAAATGGGGTATTTTGACCACATGATGACTTTTGGGGTGTTTGGGGTCAAATTTTGGGGAGGGCAAGAGACATCAGACCTGGTTTGCTGTGAAGCTCACAAATTGCTCTGTTGCTTTTGCTATTTTCAAGAAATGGTGATAACTCTGGGGGAATGTGCTTGTGGTTACTTAGCACAGCCAGAGCCTTTCACTGGCATGTCGCTGTTTCCGAAGCTTTGCCAAAAGTCTGAAGGATCCAATGCCTATCACCAAGTGTCTGACAGGCCTTGGCAAGTTCCCCTAATTAACTTGAGGGCTCTTGCAGAGCTTCTGCGCCTCGTAATGAGTCCAGTCAACTTTTAAAGCCATGTTGCGAAGCAGATCTCGTTAGTCCCCAAAGGGGTTCCTGTTAATCTCCTCAGCCCCTCAGAGATCTTCAGCCGGAGAGACCCCAGAAATGCTGTGAGGAATTTCTAATCCCCAGAGGGACTCCTGTGGCGATCTGAGGCAGCTCTGGTAAGGTTAATGGGTTTTGTGAAGGCCCAAGAGTAGCTTGGGAAAAAGAAAAAAAAAAAAGACAAACTTTGGGTCCAATTCTAGCAAGCAGGAGACCAAGATATGCTAATTAACACAGCTGCCATCAAGGATGTAATCTAATTTACATACTTGGTAGTGAATAAATGCTTCCATATGGCAGAGTACCAGTATTTTTCCTTGACAACTTTATCAAAAAACTAATGAAATTCCGATGCAAAAAAACCTTTTTCCAGCTTGACTAAAGATAGCAAACCCAGTAAAATAAGTGAGAGAAATGCAGGGGGAAAAAGGTCATGTTCAAGAAAAGTAGATTCTAGCTTGCTAGGAAACTAATTTTTAAATATTCAGCTTACGGAGTGGTAGGAAAACTCAGAAACACACTACAGTGTTCCCCAACTAACTTTAACTGTTTCTTCATCTTCTTGTCCCAACCAAATCCACAAGACAGCCTTACGCTTGTTCATCCTGTACATCCGCCACTGCCAATTTGAGGCAGATGCTCAAATGCTCAGGTGCCCGAAATGAGCCAGATGCTCAGATGCGGTACTACTGGACTTCCTGATGCGTGTAAGCCCACAGATCCATCCCTGCCTTCAGAGTCCTGGACTAGCACATGATTCACTGTGTGTGGCAGCAGAACTCCCCCGTAGCACATGAGAGCATCACAGACTGCCTCAACAGTCATGTCATCTTCCTGGTGCAGGGCAGCTCTCTTGATCAAATCGGTGACATCCAAACTTGGTGTATACCTCCCGCTCAGCTAGAGGAACCAACTCTGTTGACCACGGCAGTTGCCGTTGAAGATGGCTCCAATGATGGGCCACACAATGGACCACACTGCTCTGAAGTGGCTCAATTCTTTTTCTGACTAAACAAGACCCGAAGTGTCCACTATGTTATCTCCGGACACCAATGGTCTTAGCCCAATCAACAAGGTAACTTAAACAGTGAAGATACTGATTCAGGGGAGCACTTTTCCCTAAGCATGAGTGCTTTGCACGTTGGAGCATAAAGTGGCAGTTTGGGAAGATGTAAACTCACCTGGCCACTCGCATTCTCCAGCCTTTCAGACATTCATTTCATTTACCCTCCCTTGTACTTCCAGAGGGCAAAATAGGAAACGTTAGTGGTACATTCTGAAAACATTCACAAAGCAAGTTCTGCCCCCATGGATTTTTCCAAGAGGGGATGCTCCCTGTTAGGAAGATGCTGGGCTCTGGGTGGGTTTCAACAGCCTTTTCTTTTTGGATCTGTGCCTGAAGCAGGGCTGTCTGAGCAACGACTACTCTACTTGTTGTGTAATGCCCTCCACTTTGGTCCTAAAAAACGAAGCTGCAGCTATTGGGCATGTCTGTCATTAAGTTATTGATAGCCTATCTCTAAGTGGTCAGGGATATGAACATCACATTCATATGACCAGTACATACACAAACACAATAATGTAGCTGAACAAACCAAATACAGGGCTTAATGGCCTACCAGGTAGTAGGGTAAGCTGAGCTGGATTTAGGCGTACCCGTATAAGGACGCAGTCAACCGTTCTTAGCCGGCTTCTAGAAAGTTTCCCAACCAAAATGTGGTGAGAATATTTATACATGTACTTAACTTTAGATGTTTGTGTTGTCCTACTCAGACTGCATGCTCAAACGCATTGCTGGACATAAGCCAGGGCACAAGGCACCTACTGAGGATCAAGCTTAGTCTAGTCATCATTCTCCTTATTCTGATCAGCAGTGAAACAGGCACTTGCATAATTCTCACTGGGCACCTGAGTTAAAGTCTCATCGCATTCTCAGGCAGATGGCCTCACCTCAGCTAAGTTCTGTCTCTGTTTTTCCCAGAAAAATCTTTGTAGCCAAAAGAGAAGAACAGAAACAGACTTATTCACACATGAAAAAATCAAAACAAAAATCCGGTACTGAAACCCAGAGAAAATGGAAGATGGCTATGTAGTTGTAGATTTTATGCAACAGGACCACGATGGGAGACTTGATTTTCAGCTTTGCTTGCAGATTGCACCTTCAATAGTCTTTAAAAAATCTCTTTTGTTGAAGCAGTTGAAATTTCATTACAAGTCTGTTTCCAACTAAGCAAAATTTTCACGTCCTTTTTGTTCTGGGTAGTTGTCATCAGTGTTGTGTAGTTATTGTGTGAGTTTGGGTTTGTTTATGAATATTCCAGAAAGTAGCTCAAAATGCTCATTTGAAAACAAAATTTGCACTGGAAGAAGTGGATTTGCCGGGAAGTACCAATCTTAATGAAATCCAATTACCACAATATTTTGTTTTTAGAAGACTGGAAGGTTTTATTTCAACAAGGTCCAAGCTCTTTGTTTTAACTATTGCCTTATTTAGTACTTTTTATTTTTAACATGCGTTCAGTGACAAAAATAAGGAAGTTGAAGCTAAGCAATTTGGGCTTTTTTAGGATATTTAATTTCGGATGGATCATTCTGATGTTTTCCAAAGCAGTTATAATTTCTCTTTTGCAGGACTTAAATTTTTATTTAATCTGCCTTTCTCTCACAGAGGGTACGTTTAGGATGAAAAAGAATTCTGCAATGTTAGAAACCCTTTGTGAAAGGGAAATTCCGAAACTGGATTTTCTCTAAATCTCTTCTAGCGGGACAGAACTGGAGCAGCAAAATTACTATCTGTAGTAACTTGTACCAATACAATCTGGTTTTCCTCTGACTGGTGCAGGAGTTTTGCTATGTATGATTGATACATACATCGGCTTCCCGATGTATGTGAAAGCTGGAGACGTGGGAATGCACCCAGGGGCCAGACCCCTTTGACGGTGGTGCCACCCCATCATGAGTAACATGCATCCCCTCCACCAGGCAGATGATGTGCCTGGAGGACACCCCTGCCCGGGCTAAGCCAGATGGAAAGTGAGGCCAGCCGAGCTTACCAGCTCAGATCCTACTTGGGGTTTTAAACAGAAATTACTGTACGTGCAGAAGACCCTGAGAGCGCTGCTATGGAGAGCTTTTGGCTCTGCTCCACGGACTCATCTTTAAGATTTCTGTTGAAGTAAATAATTTGGGGTTGTTGCTGTGTGTGCTTGAAATGTGAGTGTGCACCAGCAAGGTAATGGCTGCCGTTACAAGCTGCTGCAAAGCTTCCAAAACTGTTTTCTGTCTCAGATGAAGGGGACAGAAGTATTTGGTCTCCGTCACTGTGGTCTCCTGTTTATCCTGTCCCTCCTGTTCCCTGCTGCCGGGGCAAGGCTGCAGTCATGGCAGACGGCGGGCTGAGTGGCTGCCTTCTCCCCGTGCATATGAAGTCAGCAGCAAACCTGACTGGTGTGCTGGGACCTGTAGCCGGTCGAAGACCTTTTTCTGCCACAGGACAGTGTCCCTAAAGGTCATGTCCTCCTCATTGCTAGCGCAGGCCAAGAGAAATCTAAACTGAGCTTGAGAAAGGTGGTGGTAGAACTGCCACACAAAATCCTGACACCAGGAGGGGGCCGCGCTCGTATCTCCATCTTTCACCAGAGGTCAATATTCGCTGCAGTAAAAGCAGCTTCTCCTCTGTAGTCAGCTCTAGCTGCTTCCAACCAGAGCTGAAGGAACATCATCTGGGCCGGCACAGCCCTTATTTCTTTCATATCCCCCTTGTCAACAGTTTGAAAGTGAGATGGCTAATTTTGTGCCTGACAAGAAAGGACGGATCATTTTCTCAGATGCTGCTATCAGCAGAGTCAGTGCTGGTACACTCTCCGAGGGAGTCCCTAAACTACAGGTTACTGGCAGGCAGACAAACACTCACTGACAGCCATTTGTGACCAACTATGAAACACCATCTGCTGTAGTTGGAGGGAAGGAACATATCCAGCAAGCGATACCACTGTGAGAAATGATTTTGTGTGTTGACACACAGCAGTCTTTAGATAGCCCCAAAGAATAAGCTTACTTTGTTTTTCCAGATTTATGTAAGGGGGAAAGAAATATTTTCTCTTGACGGGGGTCCATGGGTGAGACTTCCTGGGTCTATTTGTATTGGAGCCAGAAAAAGAAAGGGTTTGATATCTCCGTATTAACAGGTGTACTAAATACAACCATGAACTGAGCCAAATGTGTCTTTAGCAATGTCATGTTAGGGGGGTGAAGCACTATCTGACAGTGAAAGCACCCGCTGGAGTGTGAATCTGCCACTGACTTGCTTGTGACATTGGGCAAGTCTCATCACTCCTTTTTTGAACTGGTTCTCAATTTTGAGGAACAGCAATAACGCTTTTTCTTCATAAGAGTGTTGCAAGGACTAGCTAGTGTTTGTTCAGCCCTTTGAAATCCTTGGAGAAAGGGGATAAATATTTTTTATTAAAGTTCAGAGGCTGGTGTATGCTCTTAAAGCAGAAAACCAAAAAGCCTTTACCTTCAGTATGTGGGGGGAAAAAAAAAGACTTTTTCAGGCTTGCAAAGGCATTCTTAAAAAAATTAAGGCCATTTAAGTCACTCAAGTGCAAAAAAGTACCCAAGTGTGTCCAAAATGCTGTCCAAAAGCAAAAGGCTCCCCTCTGTAACCAATGCAGGCAGCAGATCCCAAAAGTCTTAGGAGAAGGGATGTTCAGCTCCCTCACAGGGGGAAGGAATCTTACTTGCTCATTAACGTAAATAAGGCATGCAGCCAAAGGCATATGCCAACTCTTCCCTCCCTGGTCAGAGAACCAGGCTTTCATTTTTAAGAGTCTTAATAGTCCTGTGTCTCATGATTAAGTAATGAGAGCTGGCATCCAAAGTATCTGAAGTTCAGCTGATCTTGCATTATCCTTGTAGGCCCTGGCAGACTATAAACCAAAATGTTTTCAAGCAAACTATGCAGATGAAAAATAAATAAAAGATACACCTTAAAACTGCAGTTCAATCTTAAAGCCGAGGAATATCAGATTATCATGGCAGATTATCACTGTATTTCTTTGAATTCTAGCAAAATTTTTAAGCACTGGTACATACGTAGATGTATTTGTATTTTTATATGTGGTTTTGTATGTATATATACACACATAGACATATGTATATGTTTCACATCACTGATCCAGCCTGCAGTTCTGTGAAATTGCAGTGATGTTTGTCATCAGAGGCTTGCAAGGATTAAATACTCTTCCATTGTAGAAAGCCCTTCTGAAGGCTAACACTGGATGTCTGGATTCAACCTGTTTACACCCATATATATGACATAATATCGGCTACGGGAGGGCTCAATCCAGATCCTGTTGAAGTCAGAAATGCGCGGCTGTGCGTGGTGTCACTTGAACAGGGGCAGAAGGGTTTGGGCTTCCCTCTGGCTCGGGGCTGGACCCTGGAGGTGGCCTGTGGAAGCCCAAATCCTGCACACTCCCATNGGGGGGGGGGGGGGGGGAACCGACCTCCAGCGTGCAGTGGGCAACGTGGCAGGAGCACGGCCAGCCAGCGATGGGGGAAGGAGAGAGAAAGGGCTCACAGGAAGCCCTATTTATGATTTAAATACGCTGTCGCTTGTGCCCGTGCGATATGAAAACCAAATCTAAACATTTGTCTGTAGAATCAGGTGATGGCTGGCCCTCTACTGTCTCAAGGGGGGCAGGAAAATGGTCCATGCACCTGCCACCTAATTCAGTTTAAAACCTGACACATTTACCAAGAGTGGGCTGGCATAATGAACTTCATTCATGCTGTCAGTGGAGTCAATAACTTATCCCCAACTGCTTTTGTCTCCCTGGCGGCAGTGCCTCTGATCGGGCTGAGGTACTTATTCAAGTAAAATTTATTTTCAATTGCAGGCCATAATACTACTGGCACAAGCCTTGCTTTGACAGAAGCTTTTGCTCAAGGCTAAACTATTGTTAAAGTTTGTGCCCATTGTCCAGGGTCTTTGATCTGTCAAAGCTGCTTAACAAGCTGGTTAAAAACTGTTTCAGATAACAGGTGTGTCCTTTGAGGACGCAGGGCCATTTTTCAACTTCTTTAAAAGACTAGTCCAGTAGCTGACTAAAATTTACATGCTGGTTGGTGGTGATATATGTAAAGCACTTTTAAAGCAAGAAATTCAATTTAGGGGTTTATTTCCCTGAACTTCCTTGTGGTTTGTTGTTGGTTTTGTTTTGTTTTGTGTTGGGTTTTTTTTCCAAGGGAGCAAAAAGATTTACGAGGTGTTTCTCTGGGGCCTTGGAAATATTTAGTGGAAAGATGATTGAGATGCTAAATCTACCAGCGGCGTTACAATGGCACCCAGTTACAGTAAAGCAGTGCCTGGAGCAGCAAGAACCAGTGAACATGGCCAGGAGAAAGCTTGTGATGGAGAGGGGCAAAAGTGGGGACGCATGGGGCAGGCTTTGCCGAGCCTGCCCCGGTGCGATTGTGCCACTGCATCCCACCCCTGCCCCTCCAGCTGGGTCCTGGGTCTGGTACTGGCTCTGAGACTCTGCAGCATGGTTAACGTCTACAGGGTCTGCTCTCACTACCTAGAAAACCCAATCCCTGGGAGAAGATCCCTGTCATAGCTTGGGTCCCCACTGCATAAGCCAGGCCATTCATGCATGGCCAATGGCCTGAACAAAATTTCCTTTGAATGGTCCATATGTCAGCTATATTCTTTAGGACATGTGAAAAATGGTTCCTCCCCTTCACATATGTTTTAAAACACTACTGACATCCTGAGGGATTTAACCAGTTTTAACCCAGCCTAGGGTTTTTTTTTTTTTTTGCCTGAATATCCCCATCAAAAACAGACAAGTGTTGGCCACAGTCATACTGAAATGCGTGGAGCTGGCCTGATGGCTTAGGGAAATGGGGGAAGGGAAACTCACTGTATGTGCACTGTGTGTGTTGAGGCGTGTGTGGAAGGAAGGGAGGATGAACATATTCAGGGGTGTTTGTTCACTCTCTCCAGATAATTACCACCTATTTCTGGAGCTGCTGGTACTGGGATTTTGGTCGGCACCAAAAATTTCTGTGCCTTTCCAAGTTTCTGTTGACCAGATAAACTGGGTAGCCAATCGCTCATAACTTCCAAACCTGTGCATATCTGCAAAGCCCTGCCAAAGATCAAGGAATGAATTGGTGTCAGCAATGCGATTAGAGGTGCCTCACTCTTGTACACCCCCAGACTGCTGACTGCAGGCTGCTGCACAGGTACTCCAACTTCAAGCACAGCTGTAGAGGGTGCAGAGCTCCTGGGAGGCTCACTTGTAGCTGTGGCCAGGCAGCTTTGGTTGTACGGCATCTCAAGCATCTCTTTATGGCCAGTCACTGTGGTCCCCAATGCTGGTGGGCTGCAGGGTCTCCGCAGGAGTGAGCTGAGCAGAGGGGTGACAGACGGCATCCTCACAGGCAGCTCCGCAGCCGGGGGGGCATGAATAAAACGTGGTGTTGAGGAAACGCCTGCCCATCATCAGAAATGAGCACCTTCAGCCAGTGAGTGCAAAGCCATCTTCAACAGAAAAAAAGAGCTGGAAGCTCCCCTTAGTCAGCAGAAAAGCTCCAACACTTGTTTTCATCCTTCCCCTGAGCTGAGCCCAGCAGCTCCCCTTACTGGAGAAGTTCGCATGCCTTGAGAGCCAAGCGTGATAAACTGAAATAACTTTGCTTAAAAAGCAAGCCTGCTTGCTAGGCATATTTTCCTCAAACAATCCCATCTGTGCTGAAAATCTGTCATCAGCTTGTTAGTTCAAGGCAGCTGAGGAATAAATCAAGCACTTTGTCGAATGTAGTAGTTTTGTGAACATCCCTGAACCGAATCAGGAATGAAAGTGAAAAACAAAGCTTTTCTAATACCACTCAGCTATGCTCACCATTAGGACCATTACAACTGTTCAAAGATTACTTTGGCATGCGCCTGTGCCATCAATTAGCTCCAGAGCTATGTTTAGAGCAATTCATTTTCGGCATTCAGATGTAGCCAGAAAGATGCGAGATCGAGGACAAATTCGTGTTGCGAAGCTGCAGCTCCACTACTGGCCTCTAAGCAAAGCTGTCCGTGACTTTACTGGATGAAACATCAGCCCATTACATTACCTACAACATGTTTTGAGCACCTCAGTGACCAAGTCCATATCTAAGGGTGGGTTAAAGGTCTCAGTGAAGATAAAGACCTGTTATTGACCAGACACATTAAGACAGGTTCTCACCTTCTCTATAATAATTTGCTTTCCTGTGCAGAGAAGGTCAAAATACTTTTAGCTCAGCTGAAGGGAGTGTAGAGAAATCTACTATTCTCACTTCTTCTCAGCATTTTCCTGGCGTAGATTATTAAATGTGGTTGGTTTTAAAAGCTGATTTTCTGTTACCCATTGCAATTTGTATGGTATCTCTAATGCTGTGATGAAGCATAGAATAAGGGTCTATTTTATGGATTCTCCAGTCACAGAAGAGTACCACAGCCAGGAACAAGGGGAACTGAATAATAGCAAACCCTTTGGGGAAAAATATAAAAAATATATATAAAGTAGCCCAAGGACTCTAAACCACTTTAACATTACAAATCCCTTTAATATTACCGTATAATTGTGACCTGCAAAGCAAAATAAGAAAATGCTATGAAGTGGCAGATGTCCAATAAGGCCACCAGACTATTACAGGAGGGTATCCTTAGCTATTATTTGTCACTAGCTGTTATTTATACTGCACATAATTCAACAGATGGTCGGGCAGATGCAATGGCAAGGTGAGACAACCACAGCAGTGAAGGTTGGAAAAGAAGATGCTGCAGCTGGAGGAAGAGGGCTGCCCATGCAGAGAGCTGGATGGAGCCAGTGGCCAGGTGAGGGAATGAGCAGGAGATGCTCAGATGATTAAACCTGACAAACCCCAAGAAAGGGTCAGCTGCTGACTGTGGGGCCCTGCAAGATGTGAGACATGCTGGGATCTTTATGGGGGCAGGCCAGATAGAAGAGCCTGTCCCACTCCCTTGGCAATATGAATAAGAGAGAAGGAGCTGAAATGTTGATATTGGATTTACAGGAGGACTGTCCTTCTGCTGTATTGCTGGGAACAGAGTTAACCCCAGAGATCTCAAGTACAATCCACATGGGCAGAAGTGAAGAAGCAATCAGCGCTGATCTGACTCAGGATATTTAGTTAGTGGTGGCTTTGCCTGTAGGCAGGAGTTCAGACAGAAAACTTGGGCACAAAGACACTGCAAAGAAGTGCTGTAGTTCAAAAGTATGGATGGAGTGCTGCCAAACTCATGAAAAGCACCAGTGGGAGGGAAAAAATGCTGCAACTTTTTGAGGAAACACAATAAAAAAGGGAAAAGTTTTCTCTTTGGACCACAGATTTGCATTGATCAGATGAGATACGCTAAAACAAGTGAAGGATGGGGCACTAAGTGCAGCTTGCCTGGTCTCAGCAGCTGGAAAGAAGAGAGGATTGGTCTCAGGGGAAAGCCCTAAGATTCACATTCAACCCGTGACTGGAACCACTTCTCCCACGAGCTGTATGACTCTTACAAAGCAGAAGACAAAAGCCCTGTGCTTGCCCCAACTCCTTACAAATAAGGGAGTGGAAAAAGCAAGAAAGGTAGTATCATGGGTTCATTTTTCTCGGTAGAGATGTGATGATTGGCGAGGATGGACAATCTCTGGACATCCAATGAATTCTGGTACTGAGGACTATTTTATGTCTGTGTGTCATATCTATGAACTGAAAAAGTCCCTGTGGAATGTGGGACCTCACTGCCTTGGCCATCTTTTGCCCCATGTTGACGTAAAACCTATGGAAGCTGGAAGAAGGGTTTCCTGCACATGGCACAAAAGTAGAAACAGATGATCTTTACAGTTTCATAGTTCAACAGATCAGTCTTGCACAACTGGGCAAAGCTAAGCAGAGAAAGCCAAAGAGTAATGGAAACAAATCAACTACTGGGAGACTTTGATCAGTCAATAATTCTGATGTGTCTCACCCCACAAATGAAATGTATCCTCCTGGTAATCTGGAGAGAAAGACAGACATAAAGAGATGGCAACAAGGGCAAAAGCTTGGTGTAAGAGAGAGAAAGACTCTGAGACTTCATCTATACAAAACATGCCTGTGACCATTATCTAGTTCTGAAGCCAACTGGCACAGACTGGCGTGTGTCCACATTATTAAATACTTGCTTTCCAGGCAGTACGGCTGAATACAAATTGCCTGCTGGGATTGGCCTTTGGTCTATGCTATCCCCAAACCATGCCTGGGAAATGTTCAGGAGAGAGCTAGTTGTCTGGAGCAAAATCATGCCAGGAACGGTTGTAACAATTTGACTCTATAAATAATTGAGCTCCAGTGCCTGAGAACATTATGTGACACTGTTTAATTTGCTAGGAGAGATGAAGTCTGCGATCCTAGCCTGGAATGGAAATCTGGGACATTTTAGAGCACCCTGAGACATGGAAAACCCTAGAGCACTCAACAGACACAAGAGAGTGCTGATGAAATGGAGGCAGGCATGATTTTACCTACAACTGCACCGACGTGCTCCACCAGTCACAGTAAAGAATATCTGGGTTTTGAAACACAAAATCAGTCTCCTTGCTTTAGCTAACACATCTGCTTGAAAAGCTGCACCTGGAAAGCCCACAAGGCTGGAGATGAGGGAAGGGTGTAACTAAGCTACCATGGATCCTCAGGATCTATTAAAGCATGACCAAAGGTCTTATGGTCCTATTTTAGTGAAGGGGTAGGAGATGAAGGTTATGTCCAAGAGCATTATGCAAGGAACCAAGACTGAGCCTACTCAAACTAAGGGCATCATAAGAGAAAAGGAATTGGGATAGGGACACGAATGCAGCCAGATGCATACTGCTAAGGAGCATTTGGTTTATCACTCTCATATAGAACAGTGTACAAGGGCCTGTAAGAGCAATAAATGAGTCTTGATAAATAAAACCTAGTTAAAGTGTCGGTGACAGACTCCTCAATTAAGTTATGCAAAATGATGCTTGACCTGCTAGTGTCAGCCAAGTGACATCAAGTCCAGACCAAGATGTATCATCTGGTTTACACTACCGTTCAGCTCCGAAAGATGTATTATCCATTAAAGGTGATTGGGAAGTCGTTTCCATGACACTTCACGAATGAAAAAGAACGTGGAGAAGTATCATGATACATATAGGCACGTGCTGTGGGTTGTGAGGCAGTGGATGCCACAAGTCACGTGTATGTGAAATTCTGGGCATCTGCTGAAAACTAAAAGCCCAGAAAACTTGGTATGACAATTGACTGAGCATATTATTGAGAAAATCTTCTCATGCATCTGACAATCCATCTCTGTAAGTCGCATAAGGAAAAGCTCATATCCTGGCAGAAGTAATGGAAGATATGAAGTAGTGGGGGTGTACATTTCCATCTCTGGAAAGGGCAAAGGGACTATGCTGGAGAGCCTAGGGAATGATGAAACCATGGAAAGGAAGAGCCTGAAGCTTTGGAAAGTCTGCGCTCAAGTGCTTTTGCAGACCACACCTCAGCGTGCTTCAAAACTGAACACAGCTAAACCTCCCAAAGATACTCAGTGAGAAATAAAAAGGGGTGTGCATGCACTACTTACAGATGTGGTCTCAGGGCCACGAGGAGCAATCAGACCAGAGGGCTGTGCAGCCTGTGAACTGGCAAGTGTGGGCTGGAGCTTGGCCAGAAAGCACTCTCCAAAACATGTGGAGCCCCTCAAACCTAACCATGCCTGGAGGTCAGCCAGATTGCAGGCACCTCAGGAGACCATGGTCACAGCAGTCATTTTGGGAAAGACGTTGAGGGAAGGAGAGTCAGGGGAGGCAGCGCACACCAGGCTCATAGGTAGTCTGCAGACCGCTCCTGCAGTCCAGCTAGACTGCCCATGGGCACCAAACAGCTGCCCCACAATAACTGCTCTACAATATTCCCAGAGCGGATATGCAAAGACAGCGTGGATGCGTCAAGACTTTAGTGACAGAGGTCTGGAAATTACTGCATCCACCTCCCATGGAAATGAAGCCTTCAGACCCATCTGGTTTTGGCCCTTTACTGATTTCTGTGACTCAAAAGTGTTCAGAGATACCAGTAGGGATTTGGGCCTTTGCATGGAAAATGAGAATACACACAAGGCTTCCATGGTTTCTAGCCCTGGCAGGTCTGTTTCCAGTGGATCTGTAGCCCATTGTAAGTATTCGCACTTATGTGCTGTGGATTGGTGTCCAAACTCAATTCTCAGTGTGCTCAAGCAAACCATCATCACACCAATGATCACCACAGTTGTGACTAATTTCTGTTGCTGTCACTTGCAGTTTTGGGACGAAAGCCAAGTACTGGAGCGGTGGATAGAAGCTCTCCCAGCAGATGTTTCAAGCTGCCTTTCCCCTAGTGCCTGAAAACTCACTTGCTGGGCAAAGGTCTGACAACACAGGCCACAAAATACACCGTGGCTGATTCCTCTGCAAAGCCTGAGGTAGGGGAGTACAAGGGACAAACTGCGTTTTTAATTGTCTACTTCCTACATGACACTTGACAGACCTTTGTTTATCACCAAAAATAAAAAGTCTGGAAACAGAATGTTGCATGTGGTCACTTTATTGTTATTCTGCTGACCCCACGGACGAGGACTCATGACTCCCTCAGGCCAAAGGTCAGATTTTGTAAAAATGAGTTTTTATTAGTCGTGAAACGTTTCTCTGCTTTTTAAAAAATACAGATGAAGTCTCATGTCTTTCAGACAGCCACCTAACAGTTTGCAGCTGAAACATAGCAAAGTAGCACCTGGTGCATGACAGTCAGAGCCACTGGGTAGAAACCAGTGAAAATAAAAGTGAAATATATATATTAAAAAAACCCCACGCAAAAAGTAAGTTTGCAGAAAGGTCATTTAGTGTTGTGAAAAACAATTCACTCTTTATAACACAAGCATCAACTTTCCTCTAGTGAATAATCAGTAAAATGTTTCCTCCAGTGGTGTGACTGAAGCACCACCGCATCCTCATTTCTATCACTGGCAAGGGACAGGCTTCCCTGGAAGTGGGACATGCATCCAGAAACAACGGCTCCTTCCCTGCCCTGTTCTGTGCTTGGCTGGCCCCTATTTAAAGGCGCCTTTGAAAACATTGCATGTGACATTATAGAAATAAAAGGAAACTCCTTTTGAAGAAGTACTTGTTCTTTATTGTAACTGAATGTCTGTGCAATGATCATGAAACCCTATGCGCTAATATTTAAGCACTAATAAACCTCCCTCTCACTTAGTTGGTCTAGACAACAACTGAGGGGTGGTATAATACTGCTGGCTGCTGCTCCTGTTCCTACCTGCTGTAAGCGGGAGCTTTTGTGATCTGACTCTGCTGTACCATTATCTCTGCCTTAAAAAATTAGTCTTATCTGCTCACATTACCTTACAAGTCATCAGAACCAGGCCCTGTGCAAATCGCTTTTATTGTCAATGCTCTGCATGTTTTATAAGGAATCCACTAGTTTTTGATTTGCAGGTCTCCACAAATCATCTTCATCATAAACACTAAAATTACTGCATTGCTTGTAGTTTTTCTCTTGCCCATCTGGCAGGGCCTGATGCTGTTCTGCCAGGTAACTTTCAAGATGTACGCATCAACAGCAACAACAACACTTTGGGGGAAAACAAACAAACATAAAAAGATTGAATTAAAATATTCATCTGTGGTCTTTTGCCAGCGCTGTATAAAATCCCGTCCTGCTGATTCATGACAGGTTCAGGAGACTTGGGGGAGCTGGGTACAGATTTTGGTCACACAGTCTCAACTGACGATATTAATTTTTAAGAAGTTTTGCCCTTCAGCCCAACTTTACTGTCCTGCAGGCTGCAATGTCCTTACATAGGTGCTTACTTCAATGTAACATGGCGCAAAAGGGTTTTGTTTCAACTTCAGGAGCAGGAAATGGAGGGCAGGAGAAGGAAGACTGGTTGGGATAAGCAGGCTGCAGGCACGTCCATTCACTCTTCCGGTGTCTTCAGTTCAGGGTTCTCTACTCAGCAGTTGTTGGCTGCACCAAAGGGAGCACACGTGCAGCTGTCATCCCTCTGATGTGGCGTAAGATCAGTAATTCCTCTTTGTTTTGTTCATTCGACCCTTAAACCTTTCATGGTTCTAATCAACCAGATTACTTGAAAGATCAGAGAACACAAAATGATCAACAATTAAAGCTCAATTCAGCCACCTAAACACAGGTATTTACTGCCACTGAGGTGCCCTTGGTTATCTCACCTGACCTCTCCTGCTGGTCCAGAAGAGTACGAGTGTTCAGGCGGTCCTGGGGTGTTTTTTGGCAGCACAGTGTGTGTGTCTCAAGGCATTTCTAATGACACTGAATGCAAAGCAACAAACTCAAATCCATAGATTTCACAGAAGTCCAGTAAAAGATGCGTGCTTACAGTGTAGTAGTTAGCTTGTACTTAGCTTCTAGTCTGCTGTCTCCCTTTCAGACCTGAGAATGGGTTTGTGTGCCCCCAAAGTGCCCATCTTCCCCAATATCACTGCATCTAATAAGGGATTATACTCCCCCTCTCAGCCTTGCCCCTTTTGTTTTCCCAGGCAGCAGCACGATGTCATCTTGTGACAGCTCTTTCCAGCTCAAATCCATGTCTACCTGCTTCTGCAGGAGGGACTATGAGGCTCCAAAGAATAAAAAAACCAAAAACATTTGGAGAGGAGCAAATTTTCCTGGGAAAATATACGAAAAAGTTGGAGGGAGGCAGAGCAGGACACATGAGTTTTAAGAGGCACAAATCCGTGATAAACCCCTCATTAGTTTTTCTGAGAGAGTAGGGCTGCGACGGGGGCAGCTGGGCCAGGCAGCCCCACGCCAGAGCCAGGTGGGCAGCGGTGGGTGCTGCTCAGCAGCCCTGAGGGCCAGACCCGGGGGAGGGGGTAGCAGCCTATTAAAAAAATTACTCCTTTTTTTCCCCCCCCCCCCCCCCCCCCCCCCATGTATTCGAAGAAAAACGATTTGCTCATTTGGTAATAACTGATGGGGACCATGAATTACCGCGCTAGCCCCCAGCCTAGTGTTTTATCTCCTCGCCAATAAATCTCTAAACTGAAGCAATGAAGCTAAGTACTGCTGCTATTTCTGCAGTTTATTTCCATATTAATCAAAACACAAGCCCACCCCCGCCTCCTCCACAGCCCCATGTAGCTGGGGAAGAGGCGGCCCGGGAGGGGACAGCGCGGGTCCCACTTGTCAGATGGGGGGTCCGGTGGGGCGGGAGAGGGGGGGAGGAAAGGAACCCCACGACCGAGGGTGTTAAATGAAACGCCCGGTGCCTGAGGGGATTAGTGTCAAGTTTGTGGCGGACCCCTGGAGGTGGGGGCAGCGGGGTCCTCCCCCATGGGAACTGGGAAGCACTGGAAAGGGAGGGGAAGCTGCTTCCCCCTGGGACTAAGAGCAGCACCCGCCACCCCACAGCCCCGGCCGTGCCGGGACCTGGCGGAAAGCAAGGGGATGCACAGCTGAAAACGAATGGGGTCCACCCACCTCGGATATATTTATATTTATATACACATGTATGTATTTTATATATGTGCACGCAGACTTTACTCATTTTTGTGGTGAAAAATAAACGAATTTCCTGAGAGCGCCAAGCCCCTGTCTATCCCGGGAGAAGCAGGCCGAGCCGTGCCGTGCCGTGTCAGGCACGGATGAGCCCAGAGGGCGGGCGCTGCCAGGCTCTGCCACCATCGGATCTTTCCCGCTTTCCTATTTCTATCCCCTAACCTTTTTTTCCCCCCTTCCTCTTTTTCCTTTTTTTTATTTTTTATTTTTTATTTGCCGGGTGTGTTTGTGGAGGGAAACCCTCCCGAAGAAAACCCCACCGTTCCCCCTTCTCTCCCCATGGGCAGCTTCTCCAGAAGTTGTTCCTTTCCCCCCGCTCCCCTCCTAGTATTTAAGAAGGGAAGGGAAGGGAAGGGAAGGGAAGGGAAGGGAAGGGAAGGGAAGGGAAGGGGAGGGAAGGGAAGGGAAGGGAAGGGCCGTCCACTCCTGCCGCACCGGTGCAGGAGCCCTAGGCGGGGGACAGGAGACGGGGAGACTTGAATTCCTGTTGAACAGACCGAAGTTTCCTCCCCGGCAGAGAGCAGGCGAGGAGACCTCTCCGAGCGCGCCTCCTCGCCCGCAGCATCGCATCTCCAAGGCGCTCGGCGTTTCCCCACCCGACCCATCGAAAGGAGAAGGAAAGGGCATCTCTGCGGATGCTCTTTCCCTTTGCCCCTCTCCACGGGCCAGGACGTGAAACCAGGGAGGCGAGAAGCCTGGCGTTTCACTCGCACGGCTCGGGGCACGGTGCTGCCGGAGAGGAGCCGGGGGACGGGGGACGGGACATTTATCGCCCCTTCCCTGGGAACTCAAACCCCCGGCTCAGCCTCATGCTGCTGCTCGGTCCCTTTTGCAGCGGAGAAGCACGAAGCGCCTTGTGCACCTTTCCCCCACCCTTGCTCTGCGGCTGGAGAGGAGCCCAGGGCTCCCGGAGAAAGCGGGGCAGAGCCCGGGGCGGCTGCGGGTGGCAGAGTGGGGATCAAATGCCCCCAAAGAGCCCTTTTGCTCGGGCAACGCGCCCTCCGTCCCCAGGACCGAAGGGGCCGAGCGGCAGGGATGCTGTGGGGAAGGCGGCGCGGCCGGGCGTCGCGGCGGGTCCCGGGCACCTG
>WAAD01000953.1:0-15691 GCA_013389945.1 Fregata magnificens | reverse complement strand
ACCATGGTGGAAGCAACTACTGGTTGGCTAGAAACATACCCTGTAAGCCATGCCACTGCCTGAAACACCATTTTAGGCCTTGAAAAGCAAATTCTGTGGCGACATGGTACCCCAGAAAGAATCGAATCAGAGAATGGGACTCATTTCCGAAATAGCCTTATAAACTCCTGGGCAAAGAAACACGGCATTGAGTGGATGTATCACATCCCGTATCACCCATGAGCCTCAGGAAAGATTGAGAGATATAATGGCCTGTTGAAGACTATATTGAGAGCATTGGGCAATGGGGCATGGAAACACTGGGATACAAATTTAGCAGAAGTCACTTGGCTGGTTAACAGTAGAGGATCTGCTAACCATCCTGGTCCTGACCAAACAAAATCCCTACGTACGGTGGGAGGAGATAAGGTCCCCGTAGTGCACCTAGTGGCTGGGAAGGCAGTGTGGATTGCTCCTCCCACGGGAAAAGGCAAACCCATTCGTCGGATTGTCTTTGCTCAAGGGCCTGGGTGTACTTGGTGGGTAATGCGGAAATATGGGGAGACCCGGTGTGTGCCTCAAGGAGATTTAACCTTGGGGGAAAAATAATCTGTGATCTGAGTTGTATGTTGTAGGAAGTAATGTAGCAGGAATGACCTGAACTGACGAAGGGTGAGTTTCGCAAGGAACCAGATGAGTGCAACAATGACTCAAACCAAACTGGTGTTGGTGCCCAACAATAGAACATACTGCTTCTCCTGTCCTGAACACCCATCTAGAAAGACGAGGCCCAAGTCATAGCCTGTTTGTGAACATCTAGAGGAGGGAAGGAAGCCCATGGAATGGAAGGTGTTAAAGGACAGGGCACAGAAGTTAATGAGAATGTATAAATCTGTATGTTGGGTATAAAGATCATTTGAGTATGTAGTTTAAGTTGTAAGTGTTGGTAAGAAGGGATTTCAGTAATAAGAATTAAATGCAATGGAATGGTTAGAATATATATATATATGTATGTATGTATTAAATTATGTGGGATCTGAGCATGACACAAATGGTATGGAATAAGGGGTGGAGGTTGTACTGGATCTGGCTCAGATGGAGTTGGTTTTCCCTGTGGCAGCCTGCTGTGCGTTGAGTTGGTTGCTAGAAGTGACACCAGTGTTTTGGCTGCTGCTGAGCGGTGCTTGCACAGTGTCGAGGCTCTGTCTTGCCAACATTTCCCCCCCACCCCACCACCTTCGTGGGCTGGGGGTGGGCGGGATCTTGGGAGGGGCATAGCCAGGACAGCTGACCTGGACTGACCGGGGCTGACCCATACCATGTGACATCTGCTCAGCAATAAAAGCTGGGAGAAAGGAGGAGGAGCGGGGGGCATTTGTTGTTTGTGACTTTGTCTTCGGGAGTAGCCGCCGCACGTGTTGGGGCCCTGCTTCCTGGGAGGTGGCTGGACGTCACTGCTGGTGAGAGGCAGGGAGTGGATCTTTGTTTTCCTTTTCCTTTTGTTTCTGCGCGTGGCCTCTGCTTTTATTAAACTGCTTTTGTCTTGACCCACGAGGTTTTTTTCCATCTCATTTTCTCCCTGTCCTGCTAAGGAGGGGAGTGATAGAGCAGCTTGGTGGCACCTGGCGTCCAGCCAGGGTCAACCCACCACAATGAACACAGAACAATTAGTTTCTGTGGTTTTTGTCTCATTTGAAAGAATCATAGTAAAAATATGCAGAATCAGCATGGCCTTATCAAGCTATGACTCTCCTTCATCCAGGTTTTCCTCACTTTTGGTCTGGAGCGGTCCCATTCAGCTGTGCATTTGGAAAGCATTCTGGATCACTCCATGCCTATGGCAAACGCTCTGCAGTCCTACTGCCAGGTACTGTATTGCCAGAAAGGAATTAGGTCCGATCTTCCTAATGCAGGGCATGGAATATAATTTGTGCTAGGCAACCTGCACATCATGTTGAAAGGAAACCATGAAAACAAGGGCCAAAAGCTGAAAGATTTTTGTGATAAAAGACTAGGACAGAGGGAGCTACTATACAATGAACTCCATAAGGAGGCACATCTGTATTTATCTACAAGTGGTACAGTGTACAAAAGAACATTTATTAAAAAAGCAAGTGCGATGTGCATGCAGAGTACTGCGTGCTTCTAACCCATTGATTTATTATACCATTTGACAGTAGTTTCCCAGTAATGGATCATAGCTGCTAATGATGATTTTAAAGTGCAATTGGAATGAAAACAGGACTTCTTCTCTTTAATCTGTTATGTGTGACACACTATGGCAGATGTGATTTACTACTTGTGTTGTGAAATACCATGATTGGCCAGTGGTACAGAATGTGCTATAAAAAGATGGCATAGAGCTAAGTTATTTCATACCCTCCTTTCTAGCTTTCCAGCTGTGTTGGCAAGTCTTACTTTCATATGTACATATTCTTTTTAGAGATACTAATTGCTTGATTTTTATTTCCTGAGCAATTAATGACATTAAATATATGTAAAAAACTTTATACAACACAGGGTATGTCAGCATTTATAATTCATGACAGTTTAGGCTTTAGAAATGTTGCCTCACATTCCCCTCTAGTCATAAAACACTTCACATCATAGACAGAAATTGTAAATGACTCTTTCATAATGCTTAACAATAGGCATCTGAATCATCTGCTTGGTGAACCTGATGCAGTTCTTGGGGAACTTGGGGCCCTCAGAATCAAGTGTACTGAAGAGACTGTCAGTCAGTGGGCCCAAGCAAGTAATGTTGGATAATCAGTGACAAAGGTCAGGGAGCACACCAACTGCCATGCAAACAAAGGGTTAATTCATGCTCTATTTTCTCAACTTCCCTCTCCAAGACCTGCACAAATACTGAGGAGGAAATCTCAAAGAACAGCTGGTGGGAGAGGAGAGAGGAGAGTGTCTTTGGGAAAACTGGATTGCAAGTTCGAAGTTCCTTGGAATAGCACGGTTTTGTATGTCCAAAGCTAGAAAGGGTTTTCAGGTATTTCATTTTGTCTTTCTACCATTGTTCTCACAAACACTAGCCTGGAAGAAGCTGGAGAACTCACCTTGTATACTCAAAAAAGGCAGTAAGCTCATTTCAGAATTATATATATAAATATTCATCCCCAATCTCAGTTCTCACCTTCCATCATGAACCTATAACATTCTTACTTTTTAAATTTTCCTTACCATGAGAACAAAGGTCAACTTAAAGCAAAGTTGATGGCAGCAGAGGTCAGCAAAAGAGGAGACTGAACACAGTATTCTGGACACAGAATTTATATTCAGAAAATGAAAAAAGAGACTGCCTTTGGAGAACTAACATGACACACAACCAAGCTGCATAAGAAAGAGGGTATTTCATCCACTCACTTTCTTTCCTGGTATGATTTTGGTAGCTATTTTCCTAAATGGGTCCATCTTTTTTGCAGGTTTCAGCTCATTTTCAGAGCTATCAGTTGCGAGAAAGAGCTCACCTACCTTGGGATATGCCAAGTATTGGTTCTTCTAGGTACCTTTTTTTGTTGGATAAAGAAGAACTACAGTGACAGTCTCCAGTATGGGGTGCAGGGGAGAAAATAAGTACATTACTGCCCAAATCTCTGCTCACTTCCTTAATCAGAGGGAGACGGTGACCTTGTTTTCTCTGCTAAATTGTCCAATTGCAGTTTGAACTCCCATTTCATGGACTTGCAGAGCAGATCCACTGCTTCGTCTGTTCTCATTTGTTACAGCCTCTTTGGCTAGTTTTCCTTATGTGAAATGCGTATCTCATGAAGCATTTTTTTGCGGGGGGAGAACCTGTTTACAACAGAGCCAATGTACAACTGATAAGAAATGAGCCATATACTCCCCTAAGCTACTAATTCTGCTTACTAACTAGAAAAGCAGAAATAGTCTTGAAGACACTTTGCATGAAAGCCTCTTACTTTCTGCTATCATTTACTTAAATTCAGAGCAATGGTCTTTTCCCGTAATCCTGACCCAGTCATAGCATGGCAGGTGCTTTCTCTCCAGGACCATGGAGAGTGCCTTTAATCACCCTAAGGGGCATCCCTCTGCTCCCAGTACTTAGTGGAACATATTTCAAGTAAATAAGTATTTTCAGAGGGGGAAAAAAAGTGTATGGGTATGAGTATCCATCCTGTTAAGCTGGAGACAAGGCAGATATATGTGCTGGTGTGCTGGTGATTTATGGGTGAAATTCCCCTCAGGGAATGTTTTATTTTTCTCAGTTCACTATACACTCTACACTTCGTGCCTGTTATTCTTTGCCTGCAATGGGAAAATAGTTTGCTTAAGGAGATTTTGAAAGACAGTCCAGTTTTTATGGATTTTTGAAGTCGTATCCTGAAATAGGACTTTTAAATCTTTTGGTAGCAGAGAAAGGTCTTTGAGTCCTCCTTTCCTCCCACTGAGAACAGCACAGAGACAGTTTACCTGCCATTTATCTTTGCTTGTCTTGTTTACATCCCTCAGTCATGGTCACCTAACTTTCTTGTGGCAACAATAGCAACTGCACACATGGGCAGAGTTTTACAGAAAGGATAATGTGTTTTTACCTGGCAGCTACACTGGACAAGCCTCCTCTCCGAGGATTGTTAGCAACACTCTGCAGATGCCAGTGTGAAAACTTTTGTTTTAAATATTAATGAATATAATTGTCTCTGAAGATGGACTCTGGAACCTATTCCATTTTTGGGGATTCGTCCCCCAAACAATTTTCCTGTTAGTGGTTTTACTAAGTACTTGCAAAAATGTCAATATTGGAATGACTTGATCGAGTCCTAAAAACAGGACAGTTTAGTGTGTGTTAGCATGCGTGTTCAGCAATGTACAATCAGTTTTAAATTGAAAAGTATAATTCAGATCACTTTGCATCTCATGGTTTCATTGTGATGATCAGCTGGGAGAGCTGAAGTGTCTCCTGCTTTTCAATGACTTACAAGAATAAGCTATGCAGAACCAAGAATGCACAATGGGATTCCTTTCAATACTTAATCAGAAAACAAACCCACACTATGCCTTATATCAGAGGTGTTATTCTTCACCAACACATAGCACTGAAATTGCTTTAGGCATTCTCATAAAAGCGATTGTAGTTATAAAGAGAAACACAAGGTAAGGGGGAAGTGTTCAAGAACTGATGTTTTCTCTTCTTTAACTGACAGGTTTCTTGAATACTTAGTTGGCTTTTTATCTCATACCTGCCAGACAACTTATATTCCAGCAGATAAGATTCCTGAAGAAAAAGAACTCTGAGCAGAATATAACCAGTTTACTAATTAGGTGTCAAATGGCTGACTATTTACACACAAAGAAAATACTGACTCTGAAAAAAAGGCCACTACAAAAAAGTGAGCAGAAAAATGACAAATCTGAAAAAAAATACATCTTCTTGTATGTGGATAACATACATAAATACAGTGTGCATGAAAATACACGTATTATATATATCAATCAGCATGTGGCTGGAGGACGGACCAGATGATCACTTTACATCTGTTCCAACATTCCTCCTCTGTGATTCTCTGTGTGTGAGAGTGCACACATCCATGCATAAAACATTCTTGTCAACTAAGGCTAGGACATGACAGGCATTTAGTTACAGGTTATTAGCGATTTTAAAGAGAAGGTGTAAAACTGGACTGCAGAAAAGATTTTTTATTTTTGTAGAGAAAGAAGAGAACACTTCATAGGACTAGAAAACAAGAGATTTTAAAAAGTTCCAAAAGAATACCTGAAATTCCAGATCCTTTTCTAAGGTCTTGAGCAAAAACCTCTTTGTAGTTGCTGGCGTTAAAGAAATGCTATACAGCTTGAGCAAACCTAATGCTTCTATTCAAGACTGTCTCAAAGGAATGAAACGAACTAAAAGATTAGATGGAATCTGAGTTTTAGGCCAGAAATTCATTCGTAACAGGATTCCCTTTAACAGCAAATGCTATTTAATATTATTGATGTGGGCGTTACAGTACCCAAAAGCATGTCACCTCCTTGAAGAGCTCTATAATTCCTTTAATAAGATGACTGTAAAGAAGTCCCCTTCCCCTTTGATAACTGACCCAGAGGGCATTTACTGAGTTCAAAGAGAAGGCACAGATCTAATTTTTTTCCTTTGCAAAGGCAATCTACATAGAAGAGAGAGCACAAAGAATCTCACTTTATTCCCTCATATAGACACTTGATTTAATATGTATATTGATGAATAATGTTTCTTTTTCTAAGCTGTTGACTCAGATTTACTTAGGTGCATATTATCATACATAATTCTGAGCAAATGATGGCATAACCTTGTATGTTATATAGGCTTAACCCCAAAAACATTCTTTTTCAGTCAGCTTCCCCAAAAACCAAAAATAATTATGTATTAAAAGCTGCAGAAGATGTTGGTGCTGATTTGAAGGGGTAAACATAAATGTACAAGTCAATATCACAATGCGTTGGACTCAGTATAGCTGTTTAGCTCACAAAGAAACACAGGACTAAGCCCTTCAAAAATCAAAATTAATTTGTGAATCTTTTTTTTTCTTTTTCTTGATTCCTGAATGTTGGCTAAGTCTGGGACATGTTCAGACTATCAGGAAAATATCTGTTCTGGGACAGGTGAAACATGACAGGAAAATATGCACCTCATTTGCTTGGTGGTATTGCAATCTTTTTTATATGGTGAACAGGTGCATACTTCTATTTATCTTTGTAGTTCTGCTCGTGACACTTGCTCTTATTCTCTGCTGCTGGAACCAGTGGCTTCCTAATAAGTAACATGTTTAACTCCTTTTTTTCCTCTTTTTTTTTTAAATACAAAATCTCCTGTTAATTCCTGTTGGATTTTACTCTGAAATATCCACAAAATCAATCTGACTCTTCTTTGACATACTAAGACCTATGTTTAGAATATAACCATTCTTCTTCTTAGCAGTTGTAAGTTTTCTCTCTAGGCACTTCTTTGTACTTCCATTTTTTTCTGAACAAACAGTATTGGCAAGCTGTCAGTGCTGCCTACAGTACCTCCCACTTTTTTTTTTTTAATATTTTGGTATCATAGTTATACATCTGAGAAAACCAACACCTGTTGTCAAAGTACAGTACAGGCCAGGTTTACAGCTTTCAGCATATGCATGTGCACACATAAACTTGGGCCAGTACAGTTTATATCTGTGCTTTGCAAACAAAACCACAGGAAGGACTTCCCATTCTGAGCATCTGGTTATCCACAAATACTGGCTCTCCCACCTGTGAAACACAGACAGAGCAACAGACTTTGGAGAACCTTCTCAATTGCTTCAAAATGCCACTTTCTCCTGGGACTGTAAGAGGTGAAAAGTTTCATAGAAAAAAAAATTATATCTTTACCTTTGAACGAGGTACAACACAAGCAGGAAGACTAGTCTTTGCCAGAAAACTTCTAAAATCGTTTTGCTTTTCTTCTGCATTTTGCTGTCATTCTTCTCCAGCATTCTCCCTGTAAATATCTTTTTACTCTGAAACTATGCAGTAACAGTAATTTCTTCCTGTGTTTTCTCTTACAGCCGGGTGCAATTGAGATAATCCTCTTGTCACTGATTAAAAGTTCCTCAGTGGGGAACCTTGGTGGGTACTAAGCCGGAAGAAGACATTTTGTCAACAGCCCATTACATTTCCACATAGATACCAGCTTGTTGACATGGCAACTTGAACTTCATCCTTCTGCTTTATGTACAGTTATTATCTGCCATCTACTAGGCTGAGGCTGGAGTTTCACCTTTTCATGGAAATAAAATACAGACCACAGACTCCAGTGGAAAACGCTTTTACCAAATGTCACAACAAGAAGGAAAGCTTGTTCTGTACTAATGCACTGTACTGTCTACCAAAGACAATTAAAACGTTATTCCTGCACTTTATTCTCTCCATATATACACAGACCATTAGTCAGTTGCCTCACATGCTGACTTATAGTTCCCACCTGTTACTGTAGGGACGTTTATCCCAGATTTTTAATCTTATGGACTCCTAATGTAGATCAGAGAATAAGCACTACCTTTATTTATCATCAGCATTTCAAAAATACTGCCAATGCCATTGTATGTGGGAATTAGATTATTCGTTCCCCTCTATGCTTAAAATAACATTTAAATGAGTAGGTGGCATTATGTTAGTCTCTAAAGTTCTAAACTTTTGATGAAGCTTTTTCACCCTGAATAGTGTGGAGGTTATGTCAATTTGAAAATGTAGCCTAAAAAAAAGGCCACATTTGACCCTTTCTTTTTTTCTGATATGTGCTAATTCACCATTCTCATGCATTTCCATCCTTCTCACTTCTACTGTTATGATGCTCTGCCACCACTCCTGTCTCATGATCCTGCCCCCAAGTGATATTCCCAGACTGACCATAGTCTGCCAATGTCCTTGTCCTCCCTTTATCTTCAGATCCACTTGCTCAATTTGCTTCCAGCCTGTATAGTCACTTACTTCCCAGCTGTCCTTTGAGAAGCTCCTCCTCCAAAAGCAGCAACAAGAAACACCCCTGGCATTTACAGATAAAATCTTCTCTGGTCAACTCTCTCTGACCCACCGCTGGCCCTGAAAACAGCTCAGGCAAACAGCCGTGCAGTGACAGTTTGGCTCCTCAAATGTTGAGACAGGTAAGATTACCTAGGAACTCCCTTCTAGCCTTATTTTATTATGTTTCTATATTTAATAATTATCAGATATTGATGAAAAATATTTATCAAGTAACAGTTCTTCATGATACCATGTGCTAATAGTTGCATGCATTCTTCTCCATCGCAGGACAATACCTGCCAGGAAGGGGCAGATACAGATCAGGAAAGTGAGATTACCGGTACCTCCCTCTAATTAATTGGTGAGCTTGTGGTTTTCATGTCAGCTTGCCAGGCATGAAGCTTGAATTATATGAAATAGCAATCAAAAATGACTCCTATGTTAAACTTTAGAAAACAAAACATCAGCAGACTTTCTCAGTATGGACCTATCTTCAACATGTTGTAAAATAACTTTTTGTCTCAGAAAAAGAAAAATAAAGCCAGCCAAGAACATGTTTTCAGCCAGCCCGCCCAGTTTCAAACATAATAGTGTTTAAGATGGCAAGATATAAACTAAATAGAAAAAAAAAGACCTATAAAAATGCATCCAGGGAAAATTCAAATTAAGTTGACATATGCTTTTAGACGTAAAAAGGCATTTATGTCCAATTCTGAGCCAATTTTTTAAGAGAGCCATTTCTAAAAAGTTTGATTAGGATTTGGGAATCAGTGAAGGCTGACTTAGGTTTTGTACGGTGAATTTCTTTGCTAGTATGGCCAGCCCAAAGGCTGCACACTGCATACAGCCCAAATTAATCTTCTCTCTGGGACTTAATTTCATGAGGTTGTAAATAGGAAAGGTGCAGAGGCCACTCTTTCCCCATGTGCGGCTTTTCCTAAAAAATGCTTTCTCAGGCCTCTTCTACCTACCATTTCATTCTCATTTCACTCTTTGACCCTTCCGTTTGAGTGACTTTATGAGCAACCTGCCAAAGGGAGTCTGAAGGTTTCACTTAACTCTTCCCAATCAATATCAATACCTGCCAAGACAATAAGTTTCACAGAAATATTGAGAGTCTAAGAGAACCATCTGAGGAAACCTGAGGACTGTGTTACTTAGGATCATCACAATGGCCACTTCTGTCCAAGACAATATGCGAGACAGTAGAAGAGGAGACCCCCTTCACCAATGCCTCTTTCGAAACAGCACAAAACTGGAACAAATATATTGAGCACACGAAACCCAGGTGCTTCTAAATAGCCATTTATCACAGCAATATTGTAATAAAAAAGAGAAGCATCTTCTCTTCCCTCTTTATGCTGTGAAGAAAGGCTAGGTGTAGCAAAGTGACATTCTGCCTTGGATGCCAAAATATCCTTCTATAGCACTGCCCCTGGCCCTGTATCTATTAATCAGTTGGTTGGTTGTGTCTGTTTCTGTAGGTTCATTTTAATGGAAATAACAGCACATGGAACAAAAATCACCTGTTCTTTCAGCACTGCAAAAAATTCACACAATAACATTTTAAAGTACCAATATAGGCTGTAATGTGGTTCCTGGTCTCTTAGGGTTTTTAAATCACAGAAATAGGGACAACTGCTACGAGACACACTTCCTCTTCTTGCTTCTCACAAGTGCTTTCACTAGCCAGTGCTTTCATTATTCAGAAAGTGAGTAATAAAAGATAGCCAAGGATGGACACGAATTAGATATGCTTTAAAGTAGAGATTTCATTTTTTTGCAAGTATTTAAAAAAAAAAGGCAAAAGTTACAGAGTGTGACAATTTCTTTTTAAAGGAAAATCCAAACTTGAGCCCTTATTGAGAATCCCTCTGTATCTAAGGTTGTTACAGCAGGACTAACATTGTTTGCCAAGATCTGCAGTACCTGTTAATCCATTTATTTTTTCTTAATGCTGTCCTGCAGCACATTCATCATTTATGTATGCAGAATTTGAACAAAATTAATTATATTTAAAGATACAATATTTCTACCTATAGTTCAATAGCAGTACACAATTTCAAGTACTAATCTTGTATTTCAGGTTTCTGTGTTGAAATTTCTATGGATCTCATTCCAGATTAATTGCAAAAATATTTTCCAGATTAATTGCAAAAAGACTGCATAAGTAATTTTTGTTTATGCATTAATATATCTTGGTTCTTAACCTCATCGTAAACTCTATATTCAACATATGTGACTCATGAAGGTACACAGCTAGTAAATTTTCCTGTGGCAAAGTGCATCAAAACTCTTTCTGTATACCTTTCTTTTACAGGCATATTAATAAGACTTTTTACTACTAGACTGTCAATACTGCCTCTAGGACTACAGCCATTTCAGGAAAGAAGGCATTAATATTATTTCAAAAGGCCATATTTGCAGTTTTACTAAGTATTAAAGATTATATGAACATTATGCTACAACTTACCATTTATCTACTTTCAGGGAGACAATTTTCAACTGAGTGGTCTCAACTGCCATTGCGGTTGTATTGGATTTAATGGGAACTGGTGGTGCTCATTACCGTGTTGGGATGAGACTGAAGGGAACAAAACACCACATTTCACTATAAGCCCTGTAACCTGGCTGAGGCTTGGATCAGATCCCATGTACTTTAAGGTAGAAAATCTCTCAATTACCTTTAGAAAAGCAGTTTCTAAACAAACAAGCAAGCGAAAAGCCGTGTTTCAGAGTAGTCTCGGTTGCTAAAAGGAGTCTGGTGCTCAGTTCCTGATCTCTGCTTAAGCACCTCCTGAAATGGATCAGGATGCTCCCAGTTGTGTAGAATTTCCTGGGGTTCAATAACTACCTTCTAGAGCTGTTGAATTAGTCTGTACAAGTCTATAGCTGTATTTTCCGTGGTGCATACAGAGAGTAACAGAGTGTTAAAACCGGACAGCTATGCAGTTAACATAAGTACTTATCACCTGTCTATCCATAGGTGGAGACATAGATCTTCCAGGACCTGTATGACTTTCATGTTGCCACATGGTTTTTGAAAAGCAGAGGTAACACATATTTTCAGCAAACCTCAACTTCTCCCCCGCTGCTCCTTGCCCTGGAGGGGCAGGTGTGCTGGTTTTGGCTGGGATAGAGTTAATTTTCTTCTTAGTAGCTAGTATGGGGCTATGTTTTGGATTTGTGCTAAAAAGAGAGCTGATAATGTGGAGATGTTGTAGTTGTTGCTAAGTAGTGCTTACACTAGTCAAGGACTTTTTTCAGCTTCCCATGCTCTGCCAGGTGCACAAGAAGCTGGGAGGGGGCACAGCTGGGACAGCTGACCCCAACTGACCAAAGGGATATTCCATACCATATGACATCATGCTCAGCATATGAAGCTGGGGAAAGAAGAAGGAAGGGGGGGACGTTCGGAGTGGTGGCATTTTGTCTTCCCAAGTAACCGTTAGGTGTGATGGAGCCCTGCTTTCCTGGAGATGGCTGAACACCTGCCTGCCGATGGGAAGTAGGAATGAATTCCTTGTTTTGCTTTGCTTGCGTGCACGGCTTTTGCTTTACCTATTAAACTGTCTTTATCTCAACCCACGAGTTTTCTCATTTTTACTCTTCCGATTCACTCCCCCATCCCACCAGGTGGGAGTGACCAAGCGGCTGTGTGGTGCTTAGTTGCTGGCTGGGGTTAAACCACGACAGCAGGAATGACAAATCAGGTAAAATGGGTAGCATTGACCAACTCCCTGTTTCTTCACAGAATTCACCCCACAGGCTGCTAAGGAAAGTGTCAGTGCTCAGACAAGTCTACCACTGTCCTGGTCCTGTTCCCCATCCACCTTGTGAATTTTCTGGAAAAAATAAAGTGACAGATTTTTATCATATCCATTTCATATCTTCTTCTTCATCTTTGCAAGGCCTTTTTATGGTTTTCCCAGCCTTAATTCATTCTCCTACCCCCTTTCTGCTGCCCTGCAAAGTCAGGGGTTCACAGGTCACCTTGATATTAGCTGACTATTTTTCAGCAAGATGATGATATTTACATTTATATTGGAGGCAAATGCTTTAATAACATTAAATTAGCCAATTACAGTAAAGTTAAAGTCTAAGATGCATGCTAAAGACCTGGAATAATTCAGATGACTCAACTGAAGCTAATGCATATGGGCTGTTAATCAGTAATGTGACCTCTAAGACTATAAGGGATGGTTGTTTGAAAGAGCTGTCATTCTCTACTGCTAGAGCCTGAAGGAAGCCGGCTCCTTCATTTACCTTCAGAGCTTGATAATAACTAGTAGGTTGCAGAAAAAGGAAAGAGTATGAGAGTCAATGAAGAAACCAATAGCTTTTATTTGCTTCCTACAATCTGGAGTGCTGAATTTAATATCCGTGTACTAACATCCCACTATTATCACTGCTTCTGCAGGCATAGTTGAATTGCTTCATGGTCTCACTATACTAATTCTGACCCAGAACTGGTTAGTTTACTTAATGCAGTTTCTGAAAAGGCCGGTCACCAAAATTTAAGAAAATAAATGGTTAAAAAGTATTCACATCCTCACCACCGATAAAGCATAATAACTGCACATACTTGTAGCTCCCTCACTAGCATAGCAATTCAAACATAGAGAACCACACAATGAATGAATGTAAATGCTTTTAAGACACTTGGGGGATTTTGACCAAGATGGGTAAGACATATCCTTCTCAGTATTTGTGCTGGAATAGTGATCTGCTGTGCTTGTCTTCGGTAGGTGGGATGGCTGCTGGTGGGTACGTGTTAGAGCAAGTACAATCTATTTCTAGAGCCAAGGTTAGGAGGAAAGTCCAGAAGCCATAAGCGATGGTTACTGCTTATTCTCTTCTACTGAGTCACTGCTGCAGATGCACTAGAAAATGATTTCTAGAGACTACAATGTCATCTTTTTGCAGAACTGCCTTCCTTTCTCCCTAAATTTGCCTCTCCAGACTGACTCACTCTCTGCACTTCGTGTCTGTACACAGACAATATTTTCACCCTAGCTTTAGGCTGGTCTCCATTTCTGCAATTTTTTGCCAAGAGCTATTTTTGCCAGAAGTCACGTGTATGTGGGATTCTGCCACAAAACTAGCCTATTTAAAACCACTAGTACCAATAATAAACTCTAAAATTAAAATGGGGAGGAGGACTGAATCTAAAAATGTGGTCTATTTTAGGTAATGGATCGATGTTTCTATTTTGAAGTAAATTATCTTCCAAATGTGATTCTGTTTGTCAGCAAAAGAGCATAATAGCAAATTGACTAGATTATTTTTCAGCAAAGGAAAGGATATGCACATGAGTTTTGATGACTGCCTGTCCCAAATTTACAGTCAAATGTAGAAACCTTGATCCAGGCTACTAGAAGATTGTGACTCTTTGAAGAAGACATTAGAAATTTATGAAGTATCTCACAGATTTGATGTCAAGCAACAGATAACATTTATGCAGCAACTTTAAGACAAAAAATCTTTCATTTCCTTACAAACTTCCTATAGAAATTAATCCCATTACTACTAAAATTTTTTAAACTACGTTTGAATAGCTTTTGTAAGTTAAATCAGTCAATCAATCACAGCTATATAGTCAACCTCTTTGTGTATCAATCTTTTCACGTGCTAGTCAGGATCTTATCCCAAATATTTATCACACAGTAAATACTAGCAATAAAAGGCCCAAGTATCTAAACCTATTGGCTTTATATACAAGTGTGCTGTGTAAAGATAGGTACAGAGCTGAGGTTGATAGAAAACATCATCTTTGTATTTTTTATTAGCCAATTTTCCTCTACTTGGATGAAAACAGTGATGGCAACTGTTCCACCCCTTAAAAAGGAAAAACAATCTTTCTCTTACTTGAATAAATGGAAAATTTATTTTGCATAGAGGGGTAAAAATAGCAAAAATCGAGGTAAGACCTAGTGCAGTTTATGCAGAGGTGCCTGTGGTGGACTGTCAAGCGTAAGACAGCATGCAAACTGAGATGCTTAATAACAATAATTCTAATAATTTTAGAACACAACTCTTGCAAGGTTTACACTGCTGACACACATGAAAAATATAGACAATGACAAGATGGTTTCTGCAGAGGCAACAAATGTTTGCAGTAGTGTTATCTGTCATCTTTCATATATACATCATCTATTTGTGACATATAGTTTTCCAGGATGCACTCATGCTAAAATGATATATTTATGCAGACCAAATGATTCCTGTCTTGCCATCAGCTTATTGGCTTCTTTTTCAGCTGAGACAATGTTGTTGCAAAATTTGGTTGGAAAGGAGTTATTTTCATCTGTGATCACATGGTGCCTGTGACCATGGAAATTCCAAATAGTTTCTGATATTTCTATGCTACCACATTGTTAAAGGAGAATAATCCATTGTTTACCTGTCTTCAATCTCTTTTCCTCATCTGCCTGGAAGTTCCCGCAGGAGACACCTGTTTTCACTCTGAAATAGATGGAAATGTTAGGGCACATCTTCCCCAGGGGGTGTCTGTGCTGGTTCTGGGTACTTAAAGTGGTAGGTTTAGGTTTTCTTTCCTCACACTGGTAACAAATACAGAGCTGTGGCTAAGGAAAGGCTGGATAGACCACCTTGCTGAGGGAAAGCTGGAGAGCCCAAGGGTAGAATGTGGTTACTAAGAGTCCTCTGCTGAGTTTGCATCAGTGGGGGTTTCCCAGGGCCATGTCACCACAGCTCTTCTGTGTCTCATTCTCTCCTGATCACTTCCTCATCCCTCAGCTTCTGCCACTTCTGTCTCCCCACTCAAGCCTACCATTACTCCAAATGACTATGACTTCTGTTGCTGCTTTGCATTTTGCCTGGCTGGTGCAGACACATTACAAGAGGAAGCCACAGGAAAGCTGTATGCTCCTACTGACTCTGAACAGATTTTTACTTATGCAGCAAACCAGAGCCTATCCCAATATCTTGGCTGTGATCAGAACTTGGGACTAGTCTAACCCTAGGCTACTTTGGAGAATATGTCCTAGCTTGAGTAAAGCAGAGAAGCACTAACAGAATGACAATATTAAGAATTACTTTAAATTAAGTAAACAGTCTTCCTATTTGCCTTACGCAAACAGTGCAATCTGAAACTGAATGCAGCTCAAGGAATTGGGGCTTGTGCTTTTTTAATGTAGTTAGGTCAATCTGCCTATGATTAGATGGAAGCCACCGAGGCGAAGGGCTCCGGGGCGGAGGA
>WAAD01000952.1:44889-135766 GCA_013389945.1 Fregata magnificens | reverse complement strand
CTAGCTGTATACATCCTCCCTTTTAACCAACGTGAGCTTGGGGTTGTGTCGTACAGTCACAAAGACATCAGCTTTGTCAGGTGAGCAGATACCACTCTTATATGTGCCAACAGCAGCAAAACTGGAGTGAGATGTGAATGTACACCTCAGCCACTGAAGTTTAAAACCAAGTGTCTTGTCGTCAGCTAATACAGTTTCATTTTCCACTAGCACACTGGCTGTAAATTTAAGAGGTTAAGAAGTAGATACATGTCCCATTCTGGTATCCTTTCTACGGCACCTGTCACTTGTGTGGTATCATGATTGGAAGCAGAGGAAGGGATGGTGACTGTGCAACCATTGCAGTTAAATCTACCTGTGATGGGTGTATTAAAGATCTCGGATTGGTCAACCCAAGTCAAGAATTCATCTACTTTTTAACTTTATTGTATTTTTTGCTGTGTAGACGTGCTCACTGGCCTTAGGCCTCCTTGCACATTTCATTCTTAGTCATACCTGATTGCAGGCAGACAGTTAATCAGGAAGCAGAAGCATTGGGAAGCTCATTCTCAACCTTCCAGTGGTTTAGTATTTGTGCAGTTCAGGCCAGATACTTGAATTTTAGGTCTTACTAAAAAGAGAGGGATTTGTTTTATTTTTACTTTTCCATGATAAAAAAAATCTACAAAGATCAGAATGTCTTGGCAGCTTTGCCAAGCTTTGAACCTTATATTGCAAAGATGGATCCTTTCCTACCCCACATCTCCCTTACTATACTCAGCCAACACTCAGTTGCAACTGGTTTTCCTTTGCTTTGCTGCTGCTAACTGTTCCTGGTCTGCTAGTGACAACAAAACTGTATCTTGTCATCTTTAGGTGATGGTGCTAATGATGTCAGCATGATACAAGTGGCAGATGTTGGCGTGGGGATCTCTGGTCAAGAAGGCATGCAGGTAATGTTGCTTGTTCACTGGAAAGCACTCCCATGAAAGGGTGAAACAGGCATTTCCCATATGTCAGCTTGACCAAGGTGCCTTTGGATAGCCAGCATAAATAAAGGAGAAGTGGCAAGTTGTGCTCAGGAGTGCCAGTTGCACGTCGTAAGGATGCTTTCAGCTTGAGTTTGAGCTTGTGTTTGTTGTCAGATCTGTGGTGAGTTTAAACACACTACCTTCTCAGAAAATTCAACTTACCAGATCCCTCTAAGCAATATGTTTTAAGAAATCATTTATTAAATGCTGGTTTAAAGGAGGAAAAAAGGTCAGATATGCATTATTTAGGAAATAAAGGTTCACCTTATTCTGGCTTTTATTCTTCTCTCTCCTGTTTTGCTTGGGTATACTTCTCCTGTGGAGTAGCTGCAAAAGTCCATCCAGCTGATGCAGCTTATTTGCATGGTGTGGTGGTGACCGTTAGCCCAGCCACACACACATCTTGCTCACTCAGCCTATTCAGGCAGCAGAACAGTGAAGAAATAGAAAATTGCAGCCCTTTGCAGAACCACTGCTCCCTACACACTATTCCAAGTCTTGGTTTTCTCCCCATTTCCTGCCACAGGGAACGGCAAGATAAGGGGACTTGCCCTGTAGTCTTTTGGATGTGTTCAGCCTGAGATTACTGTATTTACCACTGTATAAGAGGCACTTCTCCCATCCCCAGAAGAGAGGATGTATATGTATAGGATGTATTACCTACTGGATTACCTATTACCTCTGCCTCTTCTACGGCTAGTGCAGTTCAGTTGCAGTATTAGCACCAGACGTGGCAGTAAGACAACAGAGAATGAGGAAGATACCTCATTTCTACAACCTACCTTATATTTGGGCTGGGTGCAGACTGATAGCATGAGAAAATAGAGTAGCTGAGTATATGTCAAAGAGTTCTTCAGAGAAATTGGGAAGTGTTTCCATCCTGAGGACCTGAGCAGATGATCATGCTCCTTAACTTAGTTACCGGTGGGTGGTTCTCTGACCCACATTGCATTTTTTGCAACACTGGCTGGATGTTTTGCTCGAAAGGGAAGAAAGGCCTCCTTCACACAGTGCACAAGTTGGCTATAGAATTTTATTCCATGGGATTTCATGAATGCTGTTATTTATTTGAGTCAACACACAAATTTATGAAATAAAAATTTAACTGACCTATGAACTTGGATGTCAACTTTGTGCATTATCTGACATGCAGATCACCAGAAGCTAGGACAGTACTCTGGAGAAAAGTCAGTAGATGTTTTTCATCTTTATTCATATACTCTTCCAAAGGCATCCTCTCTTGGCCGTTGTTGGAGGCTGGATACTAGGGAAGATGGGCTTCAGCCTAATCCAGCAGAGCTATTACACTTGTTCTCCTTCTTGTAATCATCCAGTGGGTTCAGTCAAAGTAATCTCCAGGGCANCATCAGCACTCTTCAAACAGACAGATTGCAAGCCTGCACTCCATTAAAAATGCTTCTCCAAACATGTTAGCAACTGTAAATTAGACTGGAAAGAAGCTACCACAAAAATATTCAGATATTCATTGTGCATATGGCATCCCAGCCATAGACCCTATGAGTCTGACTTTGATGAGCAGAGAGGGCAGGAGAAAAGGAAGTCTTGGATTAAGCTCATACCAAGTGTATTTGTTGTTCCACAGCCTTCACCAGGTTCCAAGAGCTTTGCATAAGTTCTGCAGTATCACTCTGCAGGCAGTCCAGGCTCCAGAGAGCCCGGAGGAGACTGTTTTTGTGGGGTTCCCTCCAAGCCTATCAATTAAAAAAAGTCTGCCCCAAACTCCTTGGGTCCTATCATCTCTTATGAACGTATCAGCTCCTATCATCTATGTATTAATTCAGATCACTTTTTTTCCTGATGCAGACATATAGTGCTCATAGCATTTTTTTTTACTCCTCTCCCCATTATGCCACTTTCAGTTGAGCTCATACACTTACAATAACCAGTCCTCAAATGCCCCTGGCTTTTGTGGTGTATTCAAATCTGAAAGCTAGTTGCTCATTAACCCATTAAACTACCTGGTTTTTTCTAAATGAAAGTTCAACAGAGTGGAAAATGTTTATAGATCCCTTCCTTTACTACAAGGTCCTAAGGAAGCATGCAGGCCTCTTTACTATAAACAACTGTCAGAATCTTACACATACAGGTACTCAGAAGGCGTTGAGCATTTCGATGTCTGAAACAGCAATACTCTCTGATTTATTTTCTTTCCACATTCTATGGAAGCATGTGGAGCATGAATCACTTTTTCCTGTGAAAAATCTGGAAATAAAAATAAAAATGTGAAAATCAAGGGGGTATTTTGAGATGAAATAAACATGCAAATGTAATTGGATAACACTATCTTCCTCACTATGTTCCTCGCTGTAATCAAAATGGAATAAAAAATAAAAAAACCCCAACACTTCTCACAATGTGTTGTGAAGTACTATGTTAGAAGCACAAATGGAAAGAAGCTAACGGGTTTGTTTTAACATTGGAATAGGCTGAGATGGGGTGGAGGACAAGGAAGCAGGCATAGCACAGCTCTATTCTCCTCAAATTGCAAGATAGCTGTATATCTGGAAGACAAATCAGACTGTTCTGTGCAGGGAGGTTATAACAAGCATATCTCAGTCCCTGAGAAATACCAGGATGTGCCAACATATTAAAAAATATCCCAGTGCTTATATACATCTACTGCTTAAATTAGAATTCATTATTACACCTTCTCTTGCATACTGTTTTAGAGTTTATTTTAATAGCTTCTACAAGCACTTACTTGGGAAAACTGAGCCCTTTTGATGATTTACCAAGAAAGGGAATTAGGAAAAATTAAAAGGAAAGATGTCTCTCATTTAAAAATACAGCCAAAATATACCCTGCAGAGTGTGAGGAAGACATTGCTCCTTTGGGGGTTTTCACCTTTCCCCATGTTTTTACTGAACTGTGAGAAGAAAGTTGATACCAAAATAGAAAATGAAATGTAAAATAATATTATATGAAATCTTAATGTGATCCTAGGGATAAGGAGAATTGTGATACAACTGTGATAACAGCATCATTTACAAGAAGGTCTCATCTAGATGTACAGTACCCTGAATTTTAGTAAGAACTAGAGAGAAACTGGGTGATTCATTTTGTCAGTGTGATTTGGCAATCTGCATAGTCCCAGAGGAGCCCCATCTAGTGTGATTTTTTTCATAGACAGTTTTAGAAAACCTGCAATTTAAAAAATCCCTCAGAATACTGATATCTCAGGACAACTGAGTAAACTTTATAAGCCAGGTTTGCAAATGTAATTAAAAGTAATATTTTTATTGTTTTGTCTTTTGAAGTCCAGTAATTATGATGCAACCACTTAATTGTGCTTTTCTTATTTTATTCTCTGGAAATTCATTTTGCCCTGTAAGTACCCTGTAGTTTTTAGAGAAAGATGCTACAGCCATCAAGATGTTCACACGCAGGCCCTGAACTTTCATGCTCATGCAACTGCAATTGCCAGCCATTCTCCCACCTCTCACTTTTTACTGCTGCTTGTCACCTTGGGAACGTAGACCGTAATCTCCTTTGAGCGAAGACCGGGTCGCCTTGCATGTTCTGCCAAGCTGCCATGCTTGCTCACGGGTATTCCAAATCAATGCAACAAGAGCTGCATTTCAGATGCATTGTAATGGATTTCATTCTTCATCAGTATGATTTCCATTGACTGTATGAGTTGAGAAGATGACTAGATTCACTGTTGGTGTTGAAAGTGATGCTTTACAATAATGATTCTGACTTTTCTTTCATTAAAGGCGGTGATGGCAAGTGACTTTGCAATCCCAAGGTTCCGGCATTTGGAGAAGCTCTTGCTTGTTCATGGCCACTGGTGTTATTCCCGACTCGCCAACATGGTGCTGTATTTCTTCTATAAAAATGCAGTAAGTGTTTCACTTGGCAGCTTTATGCCACCACATGTTTCCAGGGTTTATTTTGTGCTAAGTGAGCATTAGGTCAGCCTTCAAATGGATTATAAATAAGCTGCAAAGAAATTTGCAGAGTTGAAAGACAGCTGGCTGCCATTTGCGGAAATACAGGACCCATTCCATAACAGCTATAGTGTGCTGCTGAATGTGCAAATTAGGTAACAGAAATAACAAGCACTGCTTAAGAAAAGTTTCTTTATAGAGCAGTTTTGCAGAATTTAGCTGGCTAGACACAGGAGTCTTTAATGCCAAAGCCATCCAGCATTGGTCCAAAGTAGCAGTTGAGTGTGTTTTCTCTTCCTGACTCTATCTCGTCGTTGCTTATGAATCACTGTACATATTCCCTAGTGACTTGAGATAATTTGAGTCCTCTCTGTGTCTCAGATGCAGAGATTGGGAAGGTTTTTTCTTGGTTTATCTTACTCCCACCTAACCAAAAGAGTTCATTAGAAAGGAGGCACACGTGGTAAAGAACAGACTACGGGTCTGCATTTCCTCTCTGGTGTATGAAGCGGGAGTTAGTCCAGTACTGGGCACTGAGCCAGTAGCAGCTCGACTCCTTGGCCCTAACAAGGGTCCTTTCCATTGATCTTGGAGTACAAAGATGATTGATTGAAAACTGCCTAACAAGGCAACCAAGAATTCAATCAGCTGGGTGGGATTCACTGGCAGGCACACAGATCTGCTCACTTGCAACACCTACAAATCACCTTGGGAGCAAGGGATATGAAGAAGCAGGAAAAAGAGGAGAGCCAGAGCTCTCAGACCTCTGTTTGCTGCAGAGGACAATGTGTGAACTGTGAGCAGGAGACTGGATTTTATTCTCAATATCAGAAAAAAAGCAGCTCTCAATTTTGTAAAAGTTGCTTTCCAAACTTAATCTAATCCTCAATTTTTTTAATTAGTGGCAACTTTTTAATGCAAATTCTGCTTGGCCTGACGAACCCCCATCTGATCTCAATCTGAAGGTATTTTATCAGGACGAGACCGTCATTTGCTCAAAATTTTGAACATCATAGGAATACCTAAAGGAGCTAAAGAATTAATGAAGCATCTTTGTGTTAACACAAGTGTGTTAAAATACCTTCTGTGGTCTGATCAGAAACTGCATGCAAGCACCCTTCCAGACAGAAAAGAAAGAAGGGACTTGGACAGTCTGAACTGCTGCCTGAGTCCGAAATAGCAAGCAGATTTAAATAATGCTGCACTGAGTGGAGAACCACCTGTTGAAGCACAACAGTGAAATACGTGCTGGTGTTCAAATGCCTGAGTTTTAAGGCTTGATCCTGGATGATGCTGAATGTCTGTACTCCCACCCCCAGTGCTGTATGTTCCCAAGATACCCTTTGGCTTGACAGTATCGAATCTGAACTGCCAAGAACTGTATGCAGAGCCATCTTACATTAAAATTAAAAAAAAAAAAGAAAAAGAAGTAATACACATAAAACATTCCAAAAATCAGCAGCCAGAGATGTTGTTCATACATCTACATTTTTGTTCAGCTCTTGTAAAATCTTCCATTTCCTTTGGTACAACTCCCCTTGATTACGAGTATTATTTCTCATGCCATTTTTAGTAAGACATTTTCAGAAGCTATTGCCTGAAGGCTAGAATATAGCTGAAGAAATCTCTTTGTGTTGGCTCTGCTTTGGCAGCCTTGAGAGCTTTCTGAGCAATACTTGTTGCTACTAACTCTAAAACTGTAGTGGGGTATCTGGCATATAGACATGAATATGTCTGACACAGTGCCTGCCCTTCAGGAAAGAATATTCAAAAATGAAAGATGTGAGCACCTGATCCTCTTGCAAGGAGACTATTCTGGATGATTCTCCGCAGAGAGTCAAGATAGCTACACTGCAAATGTTCTGCAAGTTTTCTGTTTCCTCAAGTGTTTTTCTCCCCATTTGCTCATATTATGAAATTTTCCATTCTCCACTAGAACCTATCTAACTCAAAGTTTAAACTCCAAATTGCTGCAAAAGCTATTTGGAAACTCAGATGACTTATCCAAGAAGATGTTTGGCTTGGTGGAGATAATAAAAATACAAGTAAAATATAAACTAAAACATAGCATGACTGGAAATATCTGAGCTTGATGAAAAGGGATTTCATGTGAACAAAATTCTACCTGCACAAGCATGCACTGCTTCCACCTCTTTATACATTATCTCTGCAAGACAGCACTGGACATTTTTTGACATATATACTTCATTCACTGAGAAATTCTGTCTGGGGCCACATTCATAAAACAGTCTCATCTGGGGGAAAAAAGGAAACCTTTTTTATTTAAAATCTAATTCCATTTTTATCTAAATTTCTTTTGACTTTTTGGGGGGGGGGGTAATGCACAGAAGGAAGAGGGAACATTATATTTGAAATTAACTTAAACACTTGTTTAATCCAAAATAAAATTTCAGGGGGAAAAAATCTGATTTAAGCTTGGTTACTGAAATGTCATTTATTTGTACAGCTTGCTTTGACAGCACTGCTGAGACCCATACTACAGGTGATAGGAAAATTTTCAGCTGACTGTATTTTCTTCAGGCTACCCATTTTTGTCGGAGCCAAACTGTTTCCAAGACAGGTTAATTTTAGCAAGGCTCTAGAGAGGAAAATTTCTTAGGTCCAGGATTAGCTGGATTTTGTTTATTTCAGTTGAGTGAGAGAAAAGTACTTAAATTCACGTATTTATTGCAATTCCATTTTGAGAAAAGACTCAGGAAGTTTTGTTGGTTTTTGGGTGTGGAAAGGAATAAATTTCAAAATCTGTTCAATCTTGAAATGAAATTGCCATCTCCTAGCCAACTGCACTGAAGATGGTAAGCTGTGGTAACTCAGTCTTGTTTTGGCCAGAGGAAGATATTTTTCCTGAAATGTATTTACAGAAACATTTCTAGAGGTGATCCTTGAAAAACTACTTAAAAAATACTACCATTTAACTTTTAATAGGTTAGTTTATGGTATGGGCTCACAAACAGTGAGACGTATGTTGCTGCTGATATACAAGCCACTTCAACGTAGTATGCAAACATTGCCTGAACATATATATACAATCTATCTATATATATACACATATAAATATATTTATGTACAGCGGGACTGACCCTCTTATTCCGTGGCAATTCCCCTTCACAAGATGGGCTTACTCTCCTTATAGCAGTTTTCACTGACTAAGCAGACCATAGCTTTTTTTTTTCTCCTATGCTTAAACTTCAACCACATTCAGGCGCACAGATAGAACAGATCTATATTTACCTCTGTATATCTGAAAATGATGAAGGGTTAACATACTCCAGCTGGCTGAAAGGTTTTGAGAACAGAATACAAAAAGAAGAGGAAGTGAAAGAAGAGGTCATGTCATTTCCTTTCTTCATGGTTAAAATGGGGAAAACCCTCGAGGGACAGTTGCCAAGGTTTTTCTGGTTGCCTTCCATTTAGTGTTAATCACTTTACAAAGAGTAATAAAAATCGCAGTTTTAGGAGGACCAAGCCTGGGAATTTATTTCCTTCTCTAGGAAGCTGCCTGTCTTTTCTGGGCCTCAGATCCCCCCTCACAGGTGAGATCAGCACCTGTCCTGAGCCCTAAAATCCTCTGGATTCTCCATGCTGCAGAGATTGTAGAAGAAACGAGTTGTGTGATTTGTCCCTTTTTGGGTGATTCCAACCCAACTACATGAACAATCCCACTCCAGCTGTGTATGCAACTGATATCTTTATACAGCTGAAGAGTAAGGCAGACTGAGGAATCTTTACAGCACTACTAACTTGCTGAATTTCAAAGCAAAGAGATAGAATACTTAAGACAACTTTGCTAGACAGTTTCACCTCCCTTGCTGCTGCTAGTCTCATGTTTAATTACAATATTATTATTATTATCAATATTATTATTATTATTTTATTTTAGTTATTGAACTGTTCTTACCTCAACCCACAAGTTTTCTTACTTTTGCCCTTCCGATTCTCTCCCCCATCCCACTGGGGGGTGGGGGGGGTGAGCGAGCGGCTGTGTGGTGTTTAGCTGCCTGCCAGGTTAAACCACAACAGTCCTGCAAAAAAGCTCTTCATTTACCTATTGTAGACCAGAAACAAACATCTGGGTCAAAACATCTCAAGCCAGCAGAGGATATTATTATGGAAATGCTTATTCTTACAATGGTAATGTAAGTGCTATCAGATCAGTACTCATATACCTAGAGTGATGGTTGGGAGAGCTTTTTACAGTTAGTTAAATTGCACCTCAGAGTTTCACTTGAACTGAAAGTTAATTTTGTGTGAAGTCATCCCTGACACCTGAGATCTGAGGTTCCAGCAGCACAAAGACTTGCAGGTGTGCCAAATGTTTGTAGCTTAGCTAAGTGGTCTGGGCATCAGGAACAGCAAGTTAAAGACTAGGTATCCTTAGAACGATTGCTCATGTGTTTAGCGTTCATAGGTAAGTCCTTGCAGAACTGGAATTAGAATGCTTTGAGAACACAACGGGATGATGATCCTGCTTATGTTGTCATATTTACAGCATTTCTCATTCTGTTCCAGATGTTTGTGGCCCTTCTCTTCTGGTACCAGTTCTACTGCGGGTTCTCTGGCTCATCAATGGTTGATCAGTGGTATCTCATCTTCTTTAATTTACTCTTCTCGTCTCTTCCACAACTGATTACTGGCGTGCTGGATAAGGACGTGCCAGCTGAAGTGTTAATTGCTGTACCTCAGCTTTATAAAAGCGGCCAGAATATGGAGGTAAAAACTTCTTGCTTTCTGTAACTTTTTTCCTAGATGTCTTTAGTTTCAACTGAAAACCAACCCTGCTCCCAAAGGGTGGATGACTGATAAAAACAGTCTGAGAAGTCACTATTATTATTTCATTATATTTCTCATCTGAGTCAAAGTATCTAAATGCTAAAAATACATTTAAAACAAACAACAAAAAAACCCCAGCTATATTTTGAAATATGTAACAGGAGAGAAACCAGATGCTTTAAGTCAGCCTAAACTGAACACCTCCCTCATGGTCCAGGCTCACAAATAACTGCAAAAGTAAAGCAGATTATACCTTGTAGACTAGTGCAGACTTTCACAGAACAACCTCATAGTACTTAAGCAAAACTTCAGGCCCCAGCCGTTTACAGTCAGAAGAAAAAGTTGTCTTTAGGAGTAAGCACAGAGGTCGGTAGACTTAGACTCTGAGGGAAGTAGTCACCAGCAGATGACAGATTCAGCTGAGCCTGTTCAAAACACCTTGTCCCCATCTGCTTGAATTGTACAATGAAAATAAAAGGAATTGCAGGAGGGATTCAAGCCAAGCCATTTCTTGTAATTACAGCTACAGTGTACTGTGGGAAAATCTTTCTACTTGGCAAGACTATCCATATTGAGGCACTGCTTCCAAGGCAAAAGCCTTTCTTAAAAGGATCTGACATTGTGCTTTCTGAGAGGAGACTGTGAATGTCTTTTGCCTCTAACTGTACACCTGCATTTGGTACCCTACACATCCAGTGACATTGCTGGACGCTGTCCTGGAAAGATGAAAGGAGAATTTTAGCGTAACTTCTAGTGCTTTAGTCCAAATTCTCTCTTTTTTCACCCAGCTGTTGTTTTCCATTTTCTACATTTCTTCTGTTCCAGTGCATTGCACTTTAAAGATCTGCAACATTAATACCTTCCTTTCTTGCACATTTTTAAGGTGACAGAAATCTGGTAATGGCTTAAGCTTGTTGGGAAGTTGTGTCTGCCTATCCAGCTGGCAAACTGAGGAGAGAAGTCTCCCAGGTTCACAGTACAAATATTTGTCATAGGCAAGCCCAGGGACCATTCTAAGTTTGTTTGAAATCTAGTGAGCATTTTCTCTAGATAGTTACCTAAAAAAACATTTTTAAAACTTGCCAAAAATCCTGCTTCGGGTAGGATCTCTTTCAAAAAGATATCACCCATCAAAGCCTACAGTATTATAGAATAATTTAGGTTGGAAGGGACCTCTGGAGGCCATCTGATCCAGCCCCCTGCTCAAAACAGCTTCAAAGTTAGATAAGGTTGCTCGGGTCTTTATCTAGTCCAGTTTTGAATGTCTCCAAGAATGGAGATTTCACAGTCCCTCTGAGCAACCTGTTCCAATGCTTAACCGCATGTTATTTCAGTAGGCCAAGGAACACCAGAATTGTTTCTAAGCATCTCTCAATTCTCATTTTTGGGCTGGAATTATATTCTCCCTAGAGGTAAAGAGCCCTGATGACCCCAGTGGTTGCAGATGTAGCCTGTATCCCAAAATTAAATAAATAAATATTTTGTCATTTACGAACTATTTTTCCTTATATCCAGGTCTTTCATGTGACCATCCATACCCCTGCAATTGTATATTTCATTAAACCACAATGTTAGTTTAATATTGTTTCTTAGTGAGCAATTTTGTGCCCAGACACACAGATATACGTGTGTGTGTGTGTCTGTGTGTATGTTTCTTTACGTATTTATAACATAGCATACATTGCTGCATTGCTTGCTAAAGATCCTTGTTCTGGATCTTCTTTTCTAACTATGTGTGCATTTTCAGTTTTCTCTCTTGTGAATAAATACTCTGTGCTTGTATGTACATGATGTAAAATGCATTTACTCATCTGGGTACACCTCAGAGAGCTCCTCCTGAAGTCAGTGGTCTAACTGTAATGCATAAAGTTGGGCACCTTCACAACTGTTTGCTGGCCTGAATGTCAGATTCAAATTACACCCTCTGCCAGGGGGGAAAAAAAAAAGCAGAAGAGTGTCCTTCCAGAACAGAACGACTTGCAGGTTGAGTCTTCATACTTCATCCCCAAGGGTATCTAACTGATTGGCAAAGTTGTGAAGCTATTTGCACAAGCCCTTAAAAGTGCCCGTTGGAATATCCCCCTCAAAATACCTATCCCAGCAAACAGCATTTTCATTAGGCTCTGATTTTCTTAACTTTTTTTGTGCCGCAGGAGTACCAACCACACATGTTTTGGATGAACATGATTGATGCTATGTATCAAAGCCTGGTTTGCTTCTTCATTCCATATTTCGTAAGTGTTCGGTGTAAGCCATTCTATTTCAAGCATTTTGAGGAGAACTGGTAACACAGCTTAGGCTAAATTGTCTCTCCTTCTTTACAGGCTTACTATGATTCGGAGGTCGATATCTTCTCCTGGGGAACTCCCATCACCACAATAGCTCTTTTCACCATCATACTACATTTGGCTATAGAAACCAAAACTTGGGTAAGGTACCCACAGCCTACATAGAAACTGGCTGGCATATACGTAATTCTTTTCTTAGTGCCATTCGTCAAAAACAGAAGATGGTCATTTCATCCCTTCAGCACATTCTATTTTTAGCAAGCATTTTAAGCAAACAATGAAAAAGATTTTAAACCGTGATCTGCGAACAGTTTTGTAGTGTTGTATCTATAATATGAATTTTTGAGAATACAAGGCTCTAAACTCTTTGCTGTGCATGGATTTGGCTCCAGAAATTACGAACTATTAATTCAGAATCACAGCAAATTTCTCAGAATATAAAGAATCATTATTCTTTTGTTTGTGTTTTGTTCTAGACTTTTTTCCACTGGTCATCTTGCATCTTCAGTATCCTGTTATTTTTCTTTGTGGCTCTGGTTTACAATGCTTCCTGCCCAATATGCCATCCTCCATCCAATCCCTACTGGACTATGGAAAGGCTGATGGGAGACCCTATGTTCTATTTCACTTGTATTATATCACCAGTCGTTGCATTGCTGCCCAGGTATTGTATCTTCCCTCATATCTGTTCTCATATATGAAAGCACTTTATGCATATGGTTGGGAGGGCAAGAAACATTTCTTTTTCCACTCCCTCTCTTTCTTTTTGCCTTACCAGCCAAGTCAGTTTTTTTCAGTAGATGATTATATGAAGTCAGGTTGTTTAACCTTTTCTGTGCTCCTGACCACAGGAACAGACCACAGCTCCTGGCCGTAGACCACAGGAGTGGGATAATTGTAGACTGTTGGTCAAACCTCCTGGCCATGCAGAGATTTGCTACCCTGATGCTTCCAGGTTCAACCCATCCTCCCATAACATACACAGTACAGAAATTCTGACAGTATGTTGTGGACTTACTTGCCTACTTATGGGTGTAGGAGGCCTGCCCTGCAGATTGATCCCCATTGCCTTTGATTCCTCATCAGGAAAGGTGAAAGACCGTGTGTACTCACAAGGTGGATCACTGGCTAAAGGCGCAGATTTATTACACTGCTTGTTATTAATCAAAATATTAGCACAGCATTCAGAGCTTTTCGTCTGCAAGCTTTCTTGTGTCAAACATAAGAAAGGCACATAAAACTCTCTTATTTTTCTCTTTTGTACTTTTGTCTTGGATATTTTCTCTTAATAATATCTTGGGTACTTCGTTCTTTCAGTTCTTTTTACATGCACATCCTCCTCTTGCAGATTTCTGTACAGAACCCTTCAGGGAACACTATTCCCAACCCAGCTTCAGCTTGGACGCCAGTTGAGTAAACTATCCCCAGAGATTCGCACCCAGCTTCTGACCAAGTTGAATGTAAAGGAAACAATACGTCAGACACAACCCTTTGCAAACAGCTTCTCACCAAGCCTTGGCTCAAATGCTAGTGACTGTTATAAGGCTTATAACCAAAGCACACCTTTGCGAACATCTCCTCAGACAAGTGAGTCACTTTTCCAAGAGCACACAAAGGCAGAACACACAACAGATCAGACTGTGGCTGCCTCTCCCCAGGGTGCGGTGTTGTGTGGGGAAAACAAACTCCCCTCATCAGCAAGTAGTCTGGAAAGGTCCATGGGATTTCATGAAGTTAGACATGGCACTTCAGAGATGGAGTCGTTGGCTGCGGGAGCAACATTCCCATGGAGCTCAGCAGTCGAGCAAGCAGAGTTCAGTTTGTTGAAGTGGATCACTTCAACTCCACTGTTCAGTCGCATTGGGACTGTTTTACAGGTGTCATCAAGCAGTTTACAAAATGAAACACAGGACAGTATGTGTGTGCTTGGCTCTTCTTTGCATGTGGACTTCAAAGGCTTAAAAGAACAGAGCTCAAATAACTTGCAGGACAAAATGAAAGGGACCCCAGCTGATCATTGTAAAAGTGACAATTCTGAGACCACCTTTTTATGACATGGGCCTTAAATATATTTATATATTTTCTATTTGCACACATTTATAGTGAGATTACTCTATTTGTTTCCAAAGATGAAACAGAAAATCAAAGGTACAGAATGATTATTTAAGAATGTTTAAATACAGTATATTGAAATAAGAGCTTTAAATATAAAAAGAAACACTTGAAAGTTCCATTTATATTGTTTTATTTTTTCATCTCATTTTGTAAGGAAATGCCATCTCTTTATTTTTCAGATGCTTCTCTTTTATTCTGACACATACTGTAAAAGCAAAGGACCTATCTACCGTATTCAAAAGGATTAGATTCAGCAACAATTATTGATATCATTATAGGCCATTCAGTAATCAAGGAGGAAAAACCATGATAATAAATAGGCACTATATTCCATCCATCATCTGCTTGCCAGGGTGTTTTGTCACTGGAGCAAACCATTAGGCAAGACTATCGAATGATGACACACCTCTCTGTAAATGTTAACAGTATCTTACCACCGCATTAATAATACTGGTATTTTATAAATGACACCATATTTTGATATTGCAGCCATAGCATTTTATGTGTCATGATAAAACAATAAATAAATGACCATCCGTATTGCAAAGTGACTTCCCAGTCTGGCATTAATAGTAATTCAGCTCTTCACTTGGAGTAGCTAGCATTTGGCCGATCATGGCCTTGTATCAGGCTGTTCAACTTCTGAAGAAAAGCTGCTGCTTGTTTGTGAGGAGTGATTTAATGGCAAAGAGCTGGTGCATTGCATCCACTGTAGAATTTGACCTGGGAGGGGCTGTGATCTTTTGTGCTGGAGCACTACCACGAGTAGGCTGGTTTTGCTGAAGAAGTCAGTCCTGCTTGCTAGCGGAGGTGGAATTTTGTTAGGCACCTTTAGTGGCGTTTCAGCCAGGTTAAATCAAGTCCTTGGTGATCAGGAAGGGGCATGACCAGCTGCGAGGGTGCAGTGCTATGCAGAGGTACTTGAGCCTGGTCTAAGACAGGCTAGCTCCAGTCCCAAGAGTAGGGAGCTGCACTGCTTTCTGAGGTTATACCTGAGCCGACCTTAGGTCATTGTACATCACAAACTGCCACTGGTACACGGGTGTGCGGCTGCGCTGTACCAGCCTGATGGATCCCAGGGGGATTTAGCCTTGCAGGGCTGCTTGGTTCTTTCATAGCTAGTCGCCGTGATCATGTATGAACTAGCTGGTGCACTTCTTCGTTTCCTCGTCGCAGGTTTTCAGATGGCCTTTGCCTTGCTTGCCATCCATGGTGTAAGGCCAGAACTTGTTTGTGCCATGCTCTGTGCCAGGCGACCTGGATCCCACATGGATTGCTTCAACCCGTTAAGCCACAGTGCCTACCATGTGTCACTTGCTAATCCACTCGGGATCTTTTTTGTCAAGAATTTATACACTGGCCTCTCCCCAAAGGCAGAATTGGTAATATGAAACTGTAAAATGGCAACGAAAGGAAGAGATGTAAGCAATCTAAGTAAGAGCTGTCAGCCTGTAAATATGTTAACCTCATGAAACATGACACATCCACATGTAGCTAAACTACGTTTTGGGATTAGAATTGACTAGGGACAGGGCAAAGACGCTAAGGGACTCACAGGATTTTCAGTCTCCTGTGAACAGCTTTAAGCATACGATTGATTAAAAGAAAATGTACCTGAAGCACAACTTCTTTTTAGCCTCTACTTAACGGGGATCGTGGGTTTATGTATGTAGATCCTAGCGGAGGAAAGCACACCTATTGACTTATTTTTTACTGGCTGAAAATGTTATGACATTTCTCTGCTTTACATTAGTACGATAGAAACGGGGCAGTAAGAGCGGGCACTTGTTTTTGTGAAGGTCGGTGGGCATCTGCACTGCCAGTGCCAACGCGAGCCAGGAGCCACTGGGGTGTGTGTGCTGGCACACGCCTCTAAAGCAGGGCAGAGTCCCACGCCCTCAGAGCACTTGTTTCTCTCCGCTCTCTGGAAGGGGAGCCTGTGGGACCCTGCTGAGGTGGAGAAACCTCCTTTGCAAGTGTCTGTAGTTGGGTGAGACAGTTCCAAGTTTAGACGTCTCTACTTGCTCTACCAGCCTCCTCTGTCTTGATAGAAAATCTGTTGGGATGACTTTGGAGGTAATTTTTTGCAAGGTTAGCTGGCTGTATTTAACACAAACTGTGCAGAGATTGCCATTGTAAGTAACTCACCTGTGTGGAGCTGCAGTGCCTTTTAATGTCAGAGAGGGAATCAAATGACACTTTGAAATGTGTAAATATTGCCATGTGGTTAGAAACGTTCCTCTGCTTGTAAAACAGGATCTCACAGAAGGACACAGTATCAGATACCAGGTAGGCAGAGTTCATAGGTTTGCAAGATGTTAAACTCAGTCTAAGAGTGTCGTAGGGTCATAGCAGGAGCTTGCTATGGATGTCACGTGTGTGTGCCCTCTCTCAGTTACTGCAGCAGCCCCAGCAGGCGGGTGAGGATCTCTTGAGCTTATTGACGCCCCCGCATCTTTCCACAGCATGTTTGGTGTCCCACAGGCCTTCATGGGACTTGCCTGGTGCTGGCAGCAGAAAGGGCTGGAACATCACTGGGCTTTGGCTCAGACCTGTATTTGACAATATTCCCATCAAAAAAACCCTAAATTCCTTGCTAGTCGTGCCTTTGTGATACAAGATTTGGTTTAGTTGTTGTGCTTTCAGTGTTTCAAAGACTACTTTTGTAGGTAAGGGATAAAAAGGTTCCTTTGGGACTGAGAGATGCTCATGCGCTGCCAGATAGTTGTGTTAAATTGCCACTGTGAGTGTAAGAATAGTATATCTGTGTCATATATTTAGGGAAACTGTAGATCGAGATCCTCAGCTGCTACAACCATCGTAGCCCCTTCAATTTCTGCAAGCTGACTTACCCCAGCTGGGAGCCAGGCGTCAATAACTGCTGTATTTTGTTAAAAAAAAAAATCCTTAGAGATATATTTTGAAATGCATAAAGTGTAAATGCTCCCTTCATACTAAAAGATAAAATATTATGGTGGCAGTCCTGCAAGCATGTATGAGTTTAATCTTAAATAAGCCAAATAATAATCTCACTGACCTTAATGGTGCAGTGACCTCAGCAGGCTTGCTTGCGTGCTCACAGATAGACAGGAAGATGTGCCACACTGAGGCCTCCACGTGCCAAAACTACACAGCGAGATACCTAGGGGCACAGAACCAAGTCAGTAGGATGTCAGTAAGCAAGAGGTCTCCATTTTCTTTTGGGAAATAAATTGTAAAATAATAGAAATAAAATGTAATTTAAGCCACAGTTTGGAGAAAAAAAACCAAACAGATTTCACGTTTGGAAAGAAAATATTAAGCAAACTAATTCTTTTCGTTTTAAATCAGAAGTTCTGTCTTCAGCTGCCAGAAGACAAACACATCAAAGCAAGTTACTTGCTGGGCTTTAGGGCTTGTCAACATTCTGAAGCTGCTATTAATACTTGCAACATTTTAACTAAACAAATAGTAATGGCTTTTTGAAGCTGTATACATTGATTTTAATAAAATAGAAATAAACTTCTAAAGTTATTCCTGTCGGTGCAGTTGAGCAGTTTTCATATCAGACAAAACAAAGCTTTAAATTCATGAGGTTGATACTCAAAAAGCATGCAACTGTTTATTAAAAGATTCCACAAGGCAATTAAAACAATGCCTGGTTTCAGTCTATTACCAACAACAGCCCCCTGTACACTCTTTCAAATATTTGCACTGAACTCTGCAAGCATTTCTACATCTGCTCGACGTCGCCAGCTGAAGCAGTCTGGCTGAAATTAATGACTGAGAAGAAGACAGTTGTGAATTAAGCATCACAGCATTCCATATTTCTTACTCTTATTTATGTGAACTAACTTCCTGGTGATTTATCCATTTTACAAATTTCTCTTGGATGTGTAAAGGTCTGTGAGAAACAGCCAGAACTCTTCTATCAGGTTAGCACTTTAATCTCAGAAATTATATCTCCCACATACACCAGTGCACTGGAACTGAGCATACGCACGTCAAAACAGGAACAAAACAACACTGGTATTTTTTCCAAGATTTTCCAGCTATACATCGCTGCTCTGTGCGTCCAGACAGTTGTGCACCTGTTTGCCATCCTCCTGTGTCGGCTGTGGAAACATGGCCCTACCCCCAATGGCCATTAAATGATCTTTTGTGGTTTTCGTAAACTGGAGGGCTGATGACAGTGCTGACTTCTTGTTGTGGCCAAGTCCAGTGACACCTTGTATTGATTTAAGTGCTTCGTTGATGGGGAGAGCTCATCCTTTAGCTAGTAAAATTTCCTCAGACCCTCTCAAAATATTCAACCAGAGGCTGCTCTTGCTTCCGTGATACAACTTTCCTATCTACCTTGCAAAGAACCTTGACTTGTCATTTATTCATACCCGATTCTGCTTAGGGCCACAGTCTGTGCTTTCTCCCCGCACTTCTCCTGCAGGCTGTACCCACTTAATTAATGAGTGCCGCTTCATTACATCCTGGCCCAGCTTTCTAGTGTCATGCTCACATTTGGCTCTACTCCAGGCTTATACATCCCAAATCTTGTAGGCTGATCACCCGATCCACATACAGCAGGTATTGAGGATTTGGGGAGGTTTATCCATTACAGGTGCTACCTCAAACAGTTTTGCACAAATACTGGCTGCACTACATGGAGATGTTAAGCTTAAAATAAACTCTATCAATCAGAACTGCATATGGTTGAATCATCTGGGAGTCACAATTCCTGTCCTAATCATAAAATCTGCACCAAAACCTGAACTAAAAAAAAAAAATAATAATAGCCTCAAGTTTTTGCAGCAGCTGGTTCTTGATTCAAGCTGCTCAGCACCTCGGGCATTATTCAGTCCAGCATTAAATTCAGCAGTGGTCTTTTGTAACTGAGTGCACATGGCAGTTCAGAAAAATGATTCTGATACAACAGGCCATGCACTGTGATGGAGCTGTAGCAGATACGTGTCAAAGACACTGCAGAAGCCACGAAAGAGAGGGTTATGCAGATGTAGCGAAGCCAGGAAGGAAAAGCACTGCTAGATGCTATTCAGAAGCCCCAAGGTAGGTAGAGAAAGGACGGGACCTTCAGAGGTTTCCAACTGCGTTGGTTTTGCAAAGTGGTTCTGCACATCTCCCTCTCCACCTACTGGTAGGCTTATTTGTACCGACCTTAAACTTCAGTAGAGCTACACCACGAGTGAATCTGGCTCGTTGTCTGCAGCTGAGCACAGATAACGGGGTCAGACACCTGGCTGATGTCAAGCAACACAGCTGTACTGACTCACATGGAAGTAGGCTGGTGTTTGCTTTGCAAACAGGAACATGCTGGCTGTGCCCTGGTCAGGAGCACTCCCTAGACAGTACCTGTGACCAGGGCAGGTCCCAGTACCAGTCCCAGGGATCCTCCCTGTGTTGAAAACCAGGGTGGCAGCCAGAACAAGGGGGACCCTGGTGTCCTCCCATGCACACAGGACGCAAGCAGCCCTCCACTGCTCACGAGACTGAGACTGCACATTTGTTTGCAGCGTCCAGAACAAATTTATGTGGTTAGTGATCTGGAAGAGAAGCAGCAGATAATGTGGTGGGGAAATCCTTCCTGCTCCATCAGGAATCTCCTGTGCCATTGCATAAATGCCTCTGGTTTTCTCCACTGCTTTCCAATAGTAATCCTGGCCATCAGAAAGCCTCTGGGACAACTGTGCTTCCTGCTGTCAAAGATGCTATGGGAAGTCCTCTGCTGCCATCAGGAGCAGCCCCTTGAAGCATGCGCACCTGGGACCGCTGCACCAGGAGTGATGGGCACCTTTGCTTTTAGGAATAGCATGCGCCGCTCTCTGAGGCTCCTTCATGCTGAAGGAGATGCTGCATTGTCACAGCCCATGTATCTTCAGTTAAAAAAACAACAGCAAAATACTTTCACCCTGACTTAAGAGGTTCATAATAGGGAAAGACTTACAAATGTCTCTAGTTCTGGACACCCAGATCAAGACGAGTATTTTCCAGCTGTCCTGGGCTGTGAAATCCTGTAGTGCATCACATATTCAGAGGGATCTGTCGTGCTTTATGCCTTCAAAATTTCCTGGGGTTTCCTGGGGGGCTGGCCACCTCCAAATCCCCAGATCCAGAATTAGAAGCCAGTGTTGAAAATGGTAACTCTGCCATGAGAGTTGTGTTTTATGTACATGTAAAAAGAGCAGTTAAAAGAAACTAACTTTTAAGGAAGGTTTTTCAACATGAGGAATTATCTGTTTTGAGTGGCAGCTTCCACGTGGTTTTAAGCATGGGTGTTTGCTCTGTGCAATAATGCCTCCCTTGATACATGAAGTGCAGCACTACATAAATCCTTCCAAGAGGAGGTTTAGCACATCCTAGCCAGGGCGGGCAAAGACAGCCAGGTCCTGCAGCCAGCTCTGCTGGTGGAAGGACTTTAGCTAGGTCAGCCCTCAAAGTCCTGTTTCATCAGCTTGTCTTGCATAATGCCTGCCTGGGATGTAGCCTCATGAGAGGTGTGACTAAACAAGAACCATTTTAGAAGTGGCTTAAAGACTTCAACTTTAGCGTGGTCATTGGTGTTGCTGCAGCACGTATAGCACATGCATGGAAATAGTCTCTTAGTGAAGACAAAACGCTTGAAAGAGCCTTTTGAGAGACTGGAAAAGGTGTCAATGAAGAGCTGGCACCAGATGAATAAAAGCTGCTCAGGCCAGGTGGAGTTCCTGGTTCCATCTGCAGGGAGATGTCCCAGGACTTTAACTCCTGTTTATTACCTGGGCAGTTGCCCCAAGCCAGGGCAGGCTGTGGGTTTCCAGACGCAGTGTTGACTCAGAACTGGAGCAAGGGGCCTCTCACTGCAGCCCTGCAGCCCTTTGGATGCTAAAACCCAACACTGCACTGCTGTAGCTAAGGTTAGTAGTTCCTGGCCTGAAATTCCCAGTAGTGTATTGCTTGTGCTTGTTCATCGCATTTTCCAAAAGCTGTAGGTCTTAAAGTCTCCAGTTTATTCCCAGATGGCTGGGTTTATGTGCATGAAGGTACCAAACCATCCCTGCGGCCAGGCTTGTGTGGATACAGTTCCCACCTTTCCGCCCTTCCCCGCTTCCCTCCCCAAAACGTGGAGGCCACAAAGAGCCCCTTCAGAAACCCAAACCACAAGAGAGATTGCTCACCATTTACATGCCTGGAAACCAAAGACGAGTGTGGCCTCCAGGGCCCTTTTGTTAATGAAAACAGCAGAGATGCCTCTGGTATAAGTAGCACAACTGCCCACTGAAGGAGGTTCAGCAACAGCTGATGGTGCTCTTGTCCTATTCTTTACATGCAAATGCTCCAAAACTTGGGAGCCAGAAGGGGGATATTGAGCTTTTCTCTGTAAAAACCTGAAAATGCAAAGCTCTTTTTTTTTTAAATCAAATTGTCACTAATGAAAATGGGGGGTTATATTTACTAAGAACCTGTATTTCCGACAAGCTCTTTCAATCAGCCGTGTGTACTGTTAGAGCTGTATGAACCTATTTTATCCCGAGTGGGCTGGGTGTTTGCAGTTTGTAAGATCCCTGTCATTTTGCAGACACAATTAACTTCATAGCTGGTTTGTTTTGCTAAACCCCCAAGAACTCAATAAAACCGTTACAGCTGAAAGAGATTCAATCTTCAGCTCCACATAAGATGATGGAAGTAGAAGGTTTGGGTTGGCATCATCTGGAAACCGAGGGCAAACGATGACACCACGGGAGGCGTTGCAGGCAAAGACTCCTCTCCCCTGGGTGCCTGTGGAAATGATCATGATCAACGAAGGTACTGAGAGCTGCAGTTCATCTGAAGTTGTCTGAATTTTGAAGCTTAAAAGTGAATTCATTCGTTTATATGTGATCATACTGGTGGTGTGTGCAACCCTCAAATCCAGGCGGCAGCATTTTCTGCCCATTGACTGTTGCTTTAAGTGGCAGCCCAAGGCCCTCGGCGCAAGGAAGCCGGGCTCTTGGATTATTCAGTGCTGAAGAGAGAGAGATGCCAGCTTTCCTAAAGCAATACCCCACATGGTTTTATTGCATTCATTTGGCTGCTGTTGTAGCCCACCAGTGACCACCTTGCCGAATGGCTCCTGCTCGCCTGAAGTCAAGCAGTGTTTCCTACCATGAGGGTTTGGGGACACATCCAATACTGAGAGGTTTCAGTGGACACCTCTGCCCCATGGAAAAGGGGCGACAGGGAGGACCCAGCCCTCTCCCAGCCTCTGGCAACTCTGCACCTTCGCCATTGCACGGGGCATCTCCAGCCCCTGCACATCCCCCTTGAGGGGCAGCAGTGCAAGCGAAGGGAAGGCATGTCTGTACGCATTTCCATACAAGCACCCGTGGACCCTCCTTTGCCCCCAGCTCCCAGGTCCCCACTCAGTCTGATGTAACTGTTCACTGGGATTTTGCTCCAGCCAATTTTACTTCTCTGTGTAGCACTACCACAGTTTCCTTTCCCGTACTGCCACCAGGGTTCGTTCTTTGTCCCAGAGGTCCATTATAAAAATAAAATACAAAATATCGCATTTTTGTAAGCGGGAGGGTGGCTGACAAGGCACAGCTCTGGGACACCAGTCCTCCTAAGGCTGCGTGCGCCAGGAGGTGCTTTACCACATCAATCATTTTACAGGCACATTTTCCATCCCCTGGCACCATGGGGTGGAGAGAAATGCTGCTTAAAAAAAAATTAAAATTCAGCCTGTCCCCTTCCCTCTTCGACCACTGCTCTCTGAGTGCAGGGTTTCTCCTGCCTGGCAGCTCTGTGCTGGGGACAGCTATTCAGCTCATCACCCTCTGCCATACAGCAAGGACAGGTCTGCAGTCGGCACCTCCAGCGCAGCCCAGAGGTCACTGCCTCCGGCTAGGCAAATACAGGGGCAGCTCTGCTCTGCTCTCAGGAGCCATCGGAGCCCACTGACTGGTTTTTGAAGAGGAGAAAACTTATTTTTCAAAGCAAGCAGAAGGAAGCATGCAGACTTCTTCAGGTTTAAATAATAGGCCCTTGAACACTTCTTAGAGGTAATTCAGTGTCTGAAGAGAGAAGCAATTTACATTTTCTGTTGGTTGTTGGGAGCAGGAAAAAAAAAAGGAGAAATATAAGTGGCTGTATTACCACAGTTTGAACTTTGTTTTTTTTTAATCAGCTACTTGAAGTCCAACAAAACCCTCATATCCCTCTATTGCCCCAGCTTAAAAAAGCATGTGATGTTTTAACTCTGCAAGCCTTTACCTGTCTATTGCCCCATGACTGACTCCAGAGAAACAGCTGAGGGGGTGCAGGCAATGGGATAAAAAAGAAGAAAATAAGGAAAAAAAAAAAAAAGAAAATTACTTTAAATGCCTTTCACCAGCCTCCATCCCACTGGCAGCATTGGGATGCTGGATGTCAGCATCGGAGCTGCTTTCCTCTTCGTAACCGCTTGGCCATGCACCGACATCTGCACATCTTCATATACACACTTTGCTATTTTGTATTGCAGTGGCCACAGGGTGCCTGGGGCCATGGAGCAATCGCTACTGCATGAGCAGGGCTGGGAACACAGCCAATGCTTGAAATTGCCTCCACTCGCCAGCGCTGGCGTTCGTTTTCAGCCACTTGTTATCAAGTCTGGCTATGAACAGAAAGTGCTTCTGCACAGGGGAAAAAGAAGTTGATTAAAAGAAAAACTGTATCATTTATTTAGAATAGAATAGAATGGAATGGAATGGAATAGAATAGAATGGAATAGAATAGAATAGAATAGAATAGAATAGGACAGGACTATTTCAGTTGGAAGGGACCTACAACAATCACCTAGTCCAACTGCCTGACCACTTCAGGGCTGACCAAAAGTTAAAGCATGTTACTAAGGGCATTGTCCAAATGCCTCTTAAACACCGACAGGCTTGGGGCATCGACCACCTTTCTAGGAAGCCTGTTCCAGTGTTTGACCACCCTCTTGGTAAAGAAATGCCTCCTAATGTCAAGTCTGAACCTCCCCGGTGCAGCTTTGAACCATTCCCACGCGTCCTGTCACTGGATACCAGGGAGAAGAGATCAGCACCTCCCTCTCCAAGTCCCCTCCTCAGGAAGCTGTAGAGAGCAATGAGGTCACCCCTCAGCCTCCTTTTCTCCAAACTAGACAAACCCAAAGTCCTTATCCTTTCCCCACAGGACATGCCTTCCAGCCCTTTCACCAGCTTTGTTGCCTTCCTCTGGACGCATTCAAGGACCTGAACGTCCTTCTTAAATCGTGGGGCCCAGCACGGCACACAGTACTCCAGGTGAGGCCGCACCAACGCTGAATACAGTGGGATAATCACCTCTCTTGACCAACTGATTATGCTGTGTTTGATACACCCTAGGATGTGGTTTGCTCTCCTGGCTGCCAGGGCACACTGTTTGAAAATGAGGAGATTTTAAACCTGTAACAAGGTGCCTTGAGATGAAAGCTCAGCTTCAGCAGTCTCCAAGTGGAAGAACCACATTTTGCTTCTTGCAAAACTGAAAAAGAAAGTGTGAATGAAAATCTGGAATATTTTAAATTATATTTGCTTCAGATTTATGTGAGGTTTATCCTGAAGAAACCCATTTGAGACAGGTTTATGAAGACATTTTAAAAGGTCAGGATATTTTTAAACCACCCTTAATCTGGAAATACATCCCTACCATATCAAAAATTGGTTTTCGTGCCTCCCAAAAAAGCACACGCACTGCTAGCTAACCCTATACCTAACTACTACTTTTTCCCCCCAGTGTTCAAGGGAGTGGGTTTCTGGGAAAGCTGTCCCCACCCCGAAGGCACCAAGCGTCCCCAGGGTCCCCGCAGGGCACACAAGTGCACTGGGGGCTGGGTGGTGCCTGGACAAGGCGGGTGCTTGAGTGTGTCAGGCTGTGACAAACCTCCAACACAAGCCGTCGAACAAGGCAAACTTGTCCACTCCCTCCCTCCTGTGATTAACAGTCTCCCATGCAGGGCTGGTCTTTTCTAGAGCTTTTCCCAGGCAGTGCAGGGTAAATAGCTGGGCTTTAGAGCCAATAAAGAAACAACACATAAGCTAGCAGAGAAAGAATAATAGTGGGGGGAATCAGTTTTGTTTCTAGAATTAAAAAATAAAAAGGTGCATGTGTGTGTGTTGGTGTGTGCATGCCTACTGGGAGATTTAAGTAAAATTGGTCAGAAGTCAAGCTATTCCATACTTCAGAGGTGTTCACCCTGGGAGCACCAGGATGGAAGGAGATGGGCGAAACCACAGACTCAAGGACCAAGCAGTCACCATAACAGGTCACAGCAACAAAACCACAGACTGGGGCCGGGTTAATTAACTAATAAAAAACGAACCACCCAGTCTAACACAGAGCTGCAAGCTTGGCAGGAAAAGCAGCCTGGCTGATGAAGTGGTTTTGCACGAGCAGAGTGAGGAAACATGGCAACTACATGACATGCTTGTCCGTGCCACGGCGTGGGGTCCAGCCGGAGGAGGGGGTGTCCGTCGGCACAGGGCTGCTGTGGGGTCCTGCCAGGCCCATCCCCAAAGCCCTGCCAGGCTGCAGACGTTGCTGCATGGGTGGTAGGAGCAGCAGCTTGCTCTGCCTGCCATGGTGCTGCTTAGTTTTAGTAAAGTGCTTTCTTTCTTTTCCTCTCCTTGATAACACGTGTGGCTCCATAAACATTGGCACTCAGCATCCCTCTCTCCGGTCCTTTGCAACCAAAATGGAGATGCGTTTATAGACTGGCTGGGGAGCAAGCCACCTCCCTGGCCTAAATTACCTGTGACCTACATTCAAGCAAAGGACATAAACTAAATAAACCATGCTGCTTACATTTAGGTGCCATCTCTATATGAGCCAGGGAAGGCTGGTCAGGAAGGCAGTATCTTTCCCCTGGACCAACACAGCTGGAAAGAGTAAATGAGCTCTCCATTGGTGACAGGGCAGTGGGATGTGGCGAGATGCATTGGGATGCTGCAGGATGCTGCTGGATGCCATGGGATGCAGCAGGACCTGGTGGGGCACAAGATGTGCTTGTGCTGCAGATGCTGCTGTGGCTGCTGGCAGGGATGGGAGGTCACCCATGTGGAGGCAGCTGCCAGCTTCCCCATGCAAATTCCTGGTGCACAGATAAAAGCCCAGCGTATGTGCAGAGGAGCTGGTCATGCCTGTGTTTGAGTGCCTGCTCAATGCGCAGGCATCAGGTTTATTCCCTCATAGGAAAACCCAAGGGATTTGCTGGCAGGCCTCCGAGATTAATGCGATAATGTCTGAGGCGTATTACTCATCTCACTCAGAAGGGCAGAGCAACCTGACATCTCATTTTGGCACCAAGCGTGGCTGTATCTTGTATTCGCAGGCCAGAGCAAATTGCCTCAAGGGCCATGTAAGAATTACAGACTGAATTGATCATCTATCAGACTATCAGGATAGAAGTTCCCTGCTTGTTGCAGCTGCTGACCCAGGAGGAAAATCGACTGACATCTCCCATTCAAACCATGAAATGAAACCCAGCGGGCACAGAACAGCTCTCCCGGCTCTCGTGCCACCTCGCACCCCACCGCCAAAAAGCCCCAACCACCTCTGCAGCCAGAAGTTCCTCGCCGGGAAGCACCTGCTGCCTGCCTCTTCTTGTTTTTTCCACACATCCTTGCTCCAAGGAGGTGACAAGCTTGGTGTCAAAGCAGATCCTGGCCCACCGCCCACTGTCATCTTGGGATTTGGCACAAATAAAAAAAAGGCTGGACTAGACACACAGACTGAGACTACCCTAAAACTGAAGCTTTTACGCTCAGCACCCACCCTCTGTATCTGTGGAGACGCTCACCCCGCCTCTTTTTACACCCCTGTTTTCACCCTGTTTCCACAACCATCCATCTCTTTCCACCAACCTGAGAAGGGACGTTTCTCAAATGACATAGCTAAGGCTAAAGCCAGCTGGGAAAACCTCAACCCTTCCTTTTCCTGCTACTCCTCAGGCTCCCTTCACTTGGGGGCACTCCACAATTTTCTTCCACATATCATAAAAAGTCACCTGACTTTTGTTATTAAACTACCAGCACTTTAATTTGCTTCTCCTTGAGTGCATTGGTTAATTCGGGAACGCAGCCTGTTTGTCTAAGAACAAGCCAGGTTTCTTTTTTATTTATTCATCTACTGAGTAAAAGACCATCAAGTTTTCAAAGTGTTTGTTTCTCTAAAAAATATCAAAAAGCAATTGAGGCAAAATGGAGTACATTCTCTTTCCCATAATTTGATTGCTGCAGCTGTATTGATTTCGGAAGGTACTAGCTGATTTCTGTGCGTTTTTTCTTTATTATTATTTTCTAGCTGAGGTACTTCTAGAGTTACCAGTCATAAAACACCCAGGATGTAGATCAAGAACCCAGAACACGGCTGTGCATGACTGCAAGGCAATCTACCCTGAATATTGCTTTTAAGCCCGGCCACTCCCTTCTTTTTTCCTTTTTTATTTTGTTTTGGGTCTGTTCTCAGACTCAGTTATTGAAGGAAAACCTCTGCCTGACAAGTGGGTCCTTCCTCATGCTCTCAAAAAATTAGGGGCCTGTTTTATTCTCTCCTCTCACAGTAGGAAGCTGTAGTCCAAGCCTTGCTCCACAGGGAAATTCCCATCCCTCTGGGTGGCACTCTGTATCTCCAGGGAAGTCTTTAGTAAAATTTGGGATCTTTTTTGCATTCCCTCACCAGAGCTGCCATTACTTTTATGCATCTCACATCCTTCTGGGCATCATCACTATTTGGGGATGCCCTGGCAGCATGATGAAGGCCAGCATCGCCTGATGCCAAGGAGATTAAAGAGGTATTTTGCTATCAGTAATTTTGACAAGAAGGGTTTTTCAGAGCATGGTCGCTTGTGACAGGTGGATCATCCGAGTGACAACCGATAAAGGATTTAGGAGGCTCGAGCTGAAGCGCTGCCACGCCTGATGTTTGGGTTTGTCCTATTTCCTTCAGCCGCCACCAGAGGAGGGTCCTTTGTGCCAAGAAAAATTCTTTAATTAGCCCACGTGCTTACTGGAAGCTCTGAAAATGCTGGCTCGGGTATTTTGGTCACAACTACGTCATGCAGCTGGGGAAATCTGTAGGAAACACTGGTTTTTGCTTTTTTTTTTTTTCTTTTTTACAGTATGCTGGTGACACAAAACAGCCAGGAATTCCCCTTGCTGGGAAAGTGGGATGCTGGGATGGGCTGAGAAGTGCTCCCGTCACGTGGGGAGTCAGGTGTGGCTCCAGGGTTGCGGGAGGGATGTGAAGACCCTTTGTCTTTGCCCCCTGCAAAGCCACCGTGGGCCATTAGAGCAGAGAGGTTGTACAGCCTTGGAGAAACCTGAGCAAAAAAATCTCCTCCCTGGAGAAAGGGCAGGGTCTGTGCCCACCCCGGGGAGCTGCAGGGTGAGGGGTGCCGGGACTCCCATGTCCAGACTGAGAAGTCTCTTTCCTCCCCTTCTCCTGAACCTGAAGTGCCCCAAAAAAACATCTACACCAGCTGAGTATCAAATTGTATTGCTTTTTTTTCCATGCAAGTAGCAGCCTGAGACGTGGCGGAGCTTTGGGGAGTCTGGAAGGGCAGGGGATGCACCAGGTTGTCCCAGTGCAAAAGCTTGTCCTGTGTTAGGAAACCTGGGAGGGCGTCTTCTCTGCGCCAGAGGGGAAGTCCTCTGGTGACCAGCAATGTCCGAGGGCCTGGCCCCATGCCTGCTTGCACAACCACAAACTTGCCACAAAGGCCGGGGAGTCAGCAGAAGTTTGGGATCTCATTTTTCTGTACTTTTTCAAGATGAAGAACTACTTGGTTTGGATGAAAATAAGGCCAGCAGTGGGAAACCTGCTGGCCCCCTGGGCTTCACCCAGGTTAGTCCTGCCCTGGAGGCTTGGGTCGCACCTTGGCAAAGAGCTGGCTGCTGAGGAGACCGACAATGGCACGGGAAATTTTTTCTATACCCTTTTCCAGAAACTGCACACAGCCTTCTCCCTCTTCACCTTCCTTCACCCCCACACCTTCCCAATCTCACCCTGCAAAAATAACTCCACCAGCAGGGCTTTAATGTATTTTCTTTCCTGAATCATAGTCATGGAATCACAGAATGGTTTGGGTTGGGAGGGGCCTTTAAAGGTCATCCAGTCCAACCCCCCTGCAATGAGCAGGGACATCTTCAGCTAGGTCAGGTTGCTCAGAGCCCCGGCCAGCCTGACTTTGAATGTTTCCACGCATGGGGCATCTGCCACCTCTCTGGGCAACCTGTTCCAGTGTTTCACCACCCTCATTGCAAAAAATGTCTTCCTTATATCTAGTCTGAATCTACCCTCCTTTAGTTTAAAACCATTACCCCTCGTCCTATTGCTACAGGCCCTACTCCCCATCTTTCGTATAAGCCCCCTTTAAGTACTGAAAGGCCGCAATAAGGTCTCCCCAGAGCCTTCTCTTCTCCAGGCTGAACACCCTGACTCTCTCAGCCATGTATAGTCTTTTTGCATCCAGGCTTAATTCATCTTCATCTACCTATAAAGAATACTGGAGGGATTAAGTGCATCTAGAGACAGCGATCAGATACATCCATGGTATCGATACGGACTGTGAGAAATCTTACACTCTGCCTTTGGGAAAAGTCTAGTGGAAAGCACAGGGAGAAGAAAGAGGAAAATTAACCCTGTCTGTTGCTTACAGTATTTCTGAAGCTTTACAAGGAATTTGGCTTCTCTGCAGCATCCACCCAGCTGCCTGCGCTGCAGCCAGTGTCCACCGCCCTCCAGCGAGAATGGGGACTTCGCTGCCCCAGGCAGGGCTGCCTCGGCACCCAGAATCGCTCAGGGTCCCATCGGAGCCGTTCTGGGAATCTCTGTCTTTTTGTTGGTGAAAGGTGGGAAAATGGAGCTGCCCTTCCTGACAGCAAGGGTTTTTTAAACCCCAAAACATCGCCCTGGCAATGTTTAAACAGCCGTGTCTGAACGCAGGGACTGAGTGCTCCCCAGAGCTCTGTGCGAATGCGACTGTTTCTGTTCAGCCCATGGGAGAAGTACAGGATGAGGCCAGAGGCCGTACACTGGGCAGAAAGCCTGCAGCTGAACCAAGAAAGGAAGTCATGCTTTCTGCAGGCCAGCACCTCACCCCCCAAAATGACCCTCTCTTTCTGGCAGAAATTGCCCTGGATTTCTTTTCACTAAGCAGTACAGAAAAAAAAAAGTACCACCATTTATTCTGCAGGTAGGTTAGGAATAGAAAAAATCCTGCACTGAAAAGTTTGGGCTAAAAAAGAGCAGATTTTTTCCAAGTTTCGAAACTTTCTGGTTGAGGTTTTGGACTGAGCCCATCACTTAGGCGTGAGGAGACCCAGCTCGAACCATATTGCTGCTATCGGTGGTAGAAGATAGCAATTTCCCTGTACGGTTGTTGCCATACCCTGAAATGGCTGGAGTGCTTGGAACACACCAAAAAGCTTGACCCCCTTGTTGTTTGTGTTAAGTGGCAGCACAAATTCCCCTTTCCAGTGCGGAGCCAGGCACAGCTCAGCTCCTCACCTTCACTTTTCATCCCTGCTCGTCTCAAGTGCGTCCCCGCTTTGCCATCTCTACCACAGTGGCAATACCTTGTCCCTGGCTTTCACATATCAACTGTCCTCAAAAAGCTGCTAAGGAGAGGACACTGGAAAACCTCCGCATTTCCTTTTTTCCTTCTTTTTTTTCCTTCTGCATTAAGTGGTACACAAACAAGAAAACAGATTAAATAACTTGCCTTTCAGGGCATACGTTTCGTAATACTATAGAGAGTATAAGCTTTTAAAGCAACTCTCTCCACTAAAATTAAAACAAACTGCTCTGAATATCATTTGTGAGCCTCAGCAGGGGCAGGGGGATGCTGATTTCCATGCTACTCCTTTACAGCTTGTTAGCAGGCGTCGCAAAACATACGTACTTCCCTTAAAAAAGCAGTTCGGAAGTTATTAGCCGTCCTTCAGATTATTTGACTACGTGTGCAGTTGCATCACGGTGACAAGGAAATTCTGCAACTGATTGTGCACAGGTGTATAGAAAACTAATAAATCGGGGTCCTTCAGGAATTGTTCCATCTCCCAGCACCTGGCCCTTGGCCCAAGGTACAGATGGGGAGGTTGGTCCAGAAGCTACACTTCTGTGTTACATACAGTTATTTATCAGCAGAGCTCGTTTTCATCCCTGCAGGGGCAATAATATAAAAAGCCACATCAAGGCTGAGATGAGATAAGAAACTGCAGAGGGTCTGGAGTGTTAGGAGTGCAGATGGGACATTAACAGTTGGAAATGGCATGGATTTTTTTTCAATATCCACATGTTCCTACTAGATTTTTGCAAACCATGCACATCTGTCAGAAGAACCCTTCCCCCCGCAAAAAATAAAAAATCTTAAAAGTTTACAGTGTTAAAGCACTGTTAAACGCTTCCTTCCATTTTTTTCTTTTTGAAAAGTTGATATCGTGGTACCATGAATCCAAGTGCCAGTATCCCAAGGAGAGAAAAAAATCATAATTAATAAATGTTATTTTCAAAAACAACCTGCTTTTAGGTCTCAATAACATCTTGACTTCATAATCCTGTGTCTTTCGACTTAGCAGGCCTGACTTCCATTGCCTTATATCCCTGGGCCAGCAAACACCAACGAAATGCTGAAGGACTTTCAGAGGTAACCCAGTACCCTCAGCATCAGCATTCCTCTAACCTCTCTCTCAGTTAGAGAGCAAAGCCCAATGTGAAATCCTGGGCAGAATAATTTTCATTACAGTCCTCTTCCAGCAGAGACACCGTGTGATTTCAAAGAGCAATATTGATCTAGATATATTTTGATAACAAAAGTGTGCATTATGTTTGCCCAACTAAAGCACTTTTGAAACCCGGCTGCTTTAAATTGTGTTTTGACTGCGCAGAGAGACCCACGTTTTCCGCATTTAACTACTGTATTTTCACCCAGGGGGCATTTTGTTCTATAGCAATCCTTTAACACTGTTAGTAACATTTAACTCAGCGTGGAGCATAATCATAACAGCCCTCTATTTGTTTGATGGAGCTGGTAAACTGGAAGAAACACATACACAAAAGAAAGGAGAAGAAAGGGGCTGAGCCCTGAGAAGTACAGGGGTTACCAGCTGCAGTTTGAAATCACAGACTTTTGCTGATAAAAGGTAAAAAGCAGGATACTGGATTACAGTAATGAACTCTTTCAGGGACAAAAATATAACTAAGGGATTCTTTTTTTTTTGAGCTTTGAGGTTACAAGTCCTGCAAAGCTGGAGAGATGATTGCCTTTAGCAATGAGCAGCAGAAAGCTTTTGTGTAGAAGTCCAGCAGGAATTCCTTTTGGTACCTATTCGGTTTGTACACATAACTCAGGAGCTTTTTACATGGTTTAACTAGAGACATTTGCTCTTGCAGATTAAAAATAATTAAAACTGGGCCTGAATATCATGTGATGCTCTGGGGAAGAGCCAGACCTCCCCAGACTGCCCTGTTTGCAGACCAAGCTCTGTTAGATAGATTTTAATTCACTGCAGCTTTCATTGTGCCATAATCTATAAGGCGGACAGAAGGAGGTATGAGAAAGCAGCCCGCTGCGGAGGGGCAAGCGCAGGTGGTCAGGACATAGGTTCTCAGCCCTGAGAGGTTCCTGAAGGTCTGCAAATGTCCAGCCTCCAGTACTCTGCTGGCTGGACCTCCTGGCTGAGCAACCAAAAGCAGACCTAAGGCACTCGCTCAATAGGACTGGGGTTTCTTATTACAAGTGTACCCATCCCAGTCCCATACAGAGTTCTTCATCCTTTGTAGCAAGGTCTACATGATAAGTATTACCCCCCACAGTGAGATCAGAGGTTTTCCTGGAGAGGGTTTCCTCGTTAGGGAAACGAGATGGTCACAGGCTTCGCTCTGAGGCTGGAGGATGTCCCTTGGGCTGGCTGTGAGATGCTTTGAGGCTCTGCCTCAGAGGGCAATCAAGAGTCCTTGAAGGGCTCTCAAGGGAAATGCTGCACCCCCAGGATACCACCACAGCAGTGGTTTGGCTCCCGCCTGCTCTTGGATGTGTGAATTGCTCCACACAACTATTTCCAACAGAGGTGTCTTTGGCTGTTGTCAGGCGGTTTAGGTATTGGAAAGAGGCAGACACTTCTCCCTTCATTATAGAGGAAATCTCCAGCGGTCTTGTAGAAGGATAAAGTGAGGCTTTGAGGAAAACTGTATTTTCTAAAGATTTTTCCCTTCATTTGAGAAGTTGATAATGCGAGGCCCAATAGACCAGAGCAATTTGGCTGCGCTCGGGAATTGCAGATGTCAGCGTGTCTATACTGGAGCATCTGAACTCTTGTGTATATCACACACCTGCGATAGGTTTGGAAAAAAGACAGTCAGAAATGTCCATTTTTTTTGAGGTAGCTGCATGTGCCCCAGTGTAATGGCTGCCATACTGTCCTGGTCCCGCTTGGTTGTAGTTAATACCAGCAAGAACACACCTCTTTGGCCCGAAACCACAATGTGGGCTTTGACCTCGCAGCTTACCCTCTTGGGAAGTGCTTCATTGCCTTGTAAAACACACCAGTGAGAGTATTCCTCCTGTGGCAAATGTGCTGCGGCACCACGCTCACTGGCACCGCACAAGTGACATGAGCAGATCCTCCCTCTTTCAGGGCGTGCGTTTGGCTGCAACACCCTCAGAGCGAGGACCTTCACCTGCAGCCTTGGGTGTTTTGGTGGCTTTTTTGCATTCATGCTGCAGAACTGTTCTGACAGCAAAGGATGGATTTTTACATTCTTTCATTTTGCTTATTGTTTTCACCTTACTTTTTTCTTTTTCTTTTTTTTTGTCTGTTAACATGAGGAGGGGAATAAATGATGAAAGGAGAACTGCAGTGCCCCCTCCTTCTCCACAGGGCTAATTTCAAAATGTAATCAGCTTAGCAACTGCTCTCCCAGGAGTATGTGCAAGAGAGTCTCTAATTAATGTCAGAATGCGATGGCTGCAGCCACCCTTGCTGTAGCAACAGCTAGCAGGCGGCAGAATTCATGCAGCCATGAGTGGTGGCAGCAGCTCTCCCCTCACAGCTTTGCTTGGCCCCAGCCCAGGTAATGCAAGCGCACGGTGGCTGTGCAGAGGAGACCTGTGCACGGGCTCTGATGGCTCTGCAATTAGGGGCCTTCACAGTTTTCCCCCGGCACCTGGCACGTGAAAACTTTGGCAGTGCAACTGATGGTTGCACAGGAGATATGATGTACTTTTCCCATGACCAGCATAGTTAAGCCGGAGCAGCAGTATACCAGTGTTGCTGCTGTACATCCCTCCATCCAACAGCAGCTTAGGGATTTTTAACACCAAACAAAAATAAACTCCAGCACGAGGACTTTTTCCTACCAACACGACTACATCACCACGGGAGGAGCTCTCCTGCTTTACCCGTGCAGAGTTCATTAGCAAATTACATAGCTATCTATATGGCCTCTGTGGTCATTTACACACAAGGGACATTTGTAGGCAGAGGCAGCCCCAGTGCAGGTGTAAGGGAGCTGCCGCCCTGGGCGAGCAGGTGAGCGGCAGCGTCCTTGGGAATGATAGCTCCCACAGCTCGGTTACATGGCCCTTGGCTGCAGACTGAAGGACTTGAGCTGCGACAACGACCTCCAGGGACATGTTTTTCAAGCTTCCTTGAACTCATTCTTGTTTTCTGCCTACTGCAGCCTTTGCCAAGAGATGATACCCTGCCACCGTTGTTGATGTTGCTGCTGTCACCAGACGCAGGCTGTCCATCCATCCATAATGTCATGCGAGCCCCTGTTTGCTGGCTTTAATATAGGTTTTCAAAGTACTGAAGAGGGTTATTACTATATAATGCACTCAGCCTAATCATAGGAATGTGGTAGAGCTGAAGAGGGGTTGACAGACCTTCCCCAGGGGAAAGTTACCTACTTGGGCCTGGCCTTACAAGCAAAGAGTGATATTTATTCACTCTATTTGAAGCCAAGAATAAGCTGTCTGGAGCAGATCCAAGACGACCTGCTTCACTACTAAAGAATATGCATCAAATCAAACTGATGCTTGTGCCTCTGCTCCCGACCATTAGAGGGAATTAGTATTTCTCATGCAACCTCCTCCTGGCATTTTATCTTCATACGCTGGTGCTGGCTGGTGAGCTAATCCTGCTGGCTGGGCCGGAGGTTGCATCCCCTGGCTTATTTTACAATGGGGGAGTGCTCTGCTGCAAATGTGGGAAGCAGGGACCACTTCCTAACAGCAGAGGGAACTAGCCAAAGCAGGCAGATAAAAAGTGCACCACAACGCCTGCTCTTTGCCTTTCCTTCACTTTTCCTAACCATCATTGCAACACTCTCTCTCCCCAAACATGCCATGTTGCATCCAGCTGAGCAGCCCCAGGGGTGAGTCCCACATATTGGAGGAAAGCACGTGGTACGCTTTGAAACTTGCGCCTCTGATTTTACTACAGGTGAGAAAAGTGCTTTCATTGCCCTCAGCAGTCTGGCACCTGGCCTTCATGCCCGGTGTTTTCACCAAACACATTCATTCGGTGTGCTGGGCCTCAGGCACATCAAAGCGTAAAGATAGTTAAAGTGTGTTTCACAAAATATGCTTTCCCTACCGCTCGCAAAAAATGGGAAGGGTTAGTGTTGTCCTGGCACATAATAAAAATGTCAATTTTTTTCCCCCCAAAAATGCAAACCAAACTTGTTTTCCAGTCAACCCTCCTTTCTGAAGATTAAAAGCCTTCCTGTTCTCAAAAGAAATTCAAGGCCACTAAACCCTAGTATATTTTAAGCTGGAAATAATGTTTCCCATAAGGACAGGAAAGCTAGTCACAAGGCATACACCCCTTCTTCCTTCTGGGGTACTTACAGACCTATGTACAATGTACATTTTAGGTGCAGGTAGCCAGAAGGCTACACTGCGTAACACACCTCACACGTCTGTGACAACGGGGATAGACCGGGCACGTGGTCTCCCTCTGAGCATTTCTAAATTGCAGAAGGCTTGAGTCCATGTAAGAGTGCCTTAGGTAAGGATCCCACTGTTGCATTGCATGGGTGAAGCAGAGCCCTTGATATGTGATTTAATCTCAAATCTGGGAATAAGCATTGTCTTTTTGTCCCTTTCACGCAAGTATATTTCTATTTTTCTGTGTGTGTGGATATATAGATAGATATATGTATATAAACCTACAAGGTTACCTTCTTTTATAGTAAGATACACTATTCTACTTAGGGCATATATAAGTGTATCCAAGGATGTCTGACTATACCAACATCCAGAGAAATATCTATGTATTCACACATAAACGCATACACTCGCACATTGGCTACGTGTAATATTATAGGAAGCTTGGTTTCAGACTTCCTCTGGTTGTTTCATAAGTGCCTCAGCAGAATTGCATAAACAAGCACAATACAAGGATATAAAGGGTGGGGGAGTCACTTTTTATAACATACGTAGTACAAGTAGCTGATAACAGCAAAAAATAAGTGATTGCCTCAGAAACTGAAAATCTCTATAGCTGAGTGGTGCATTTTCTCCCTTTTGACCTCAAGAGCATTCAGGAGTAAAAGGTCCTACTTGCTGTCTCATTCAAACACGGTGCTGCAGCTGAATTTGAGCACCGAACGTGCGCTCAAGGATGTATTTTTCTCCCATTTCTGCTTTTGTTGCAGAGATTCAGAGAGTACCAAATAGTAAAAAAAAGGATGCCAAAATTAAATTCCCAGAGGAAGGCATTTTTCAAAGATTTCTTATCATTGACAATAATTTTGTCTAGTAATATTCAGTAAAAAAAAATTCAGAAGCCTTTCAGCTGGTACCTGGTTGCCATGAATGCTCAAATTAAGGAAGCTCGGAACTGAAGTGTACATTATCGATAGTAATCATGTTAATAGATATGATTGCTGAGGGATGTGGCTGATAGCCTTGCAAATATTGAGTATAATCCCCTCTTTGTTTTTTTTATATATATTGCTTGGCACGGCTATCACTCTCATTTTTCTAAACAGATTTCAGAGCAAAGTGGTCTCTGTGATGTTGCCACGGTGTAATAGGGCCAATGTAGCTTCAACAGATCAAGCTGCCTCTCAGTAAAGCACCTCCCACGGCATATCTTGCTCTCCTGCACCTCGTACCCCTTAGTAATGCATGATCCACCACAAGAGAGCTGCCCACCAGATGATCTCTCTTCTAAATGCTGCTTACAGCCCATGCTAAGCCTGATATAGCATTTGGGTCTGTCCTCCCACTTCACAACGTCACAATGACATAGGTAACAAATGTGGAGGGAACGGGAAAGCGCCCCTTGGCCTGCGTGAAGGGGCGACGCAAACAGCAGCACTCGGATAACTAGGAATGAAAAGCAGGGTCAGCTTCACATTTTGGTGGACATGCAATGAGCTGAGTCTGTTCGTTAGCCTCTAAAGGGACTCTAGATGACTGTGCAAGATCTGAACTTAATGAGATAAATCCCACCCTTGGGAAGTCCAAAGCTTTTTCTGGATTGCCATCGCTTAGGCTTATGACTCAGGGGTTTTGTGCTGCAAGCGTAGTACTCTCTAGCACCCAGAGAGAAACCTGGTTCCCCATGTTCTGCCCTGGGTGCTTCACCTGCAGGCAGTGTATCCTCCCCCAAATCTGTCTTATTCAAATATTTTGTTTTATAGTGCATCAAAGTGCCATTTACAAACAACCGGTGAGTTTGCTATTGACAGGATCTTAGTCTAAAGAGTAATTTTAATATTCAACTAAACATATCTTTTCATTTTCCCAAACAACATACACTTAAGAAAATAAGCATTCCTCCCCAGCTCTGAAGTGTGATAACACAAATTGTAATGATGCAAACTGAGCTCCTTTCATTAGGAACACAAGCCATATCCAACTCTCTTTTTTCAGCACTCTGAATGACTTTAGCACAGCAAAGAGGTGCTTTTCTCCCTCCTTCCTCCACTTCAGTCACCAAGTATTCAACAGACTTGCAGCTAGATCAAAGGCAGCCAGACGATTCAAAGATTTATAGTATTACTTAGTAAGGGCAAGTGCGAAAGTCAAATGGTAACTTCCCAAGAGAGACTGATTACTCTGAACTGCAGTTAATACAATTCACTGACAGAGAGTTATGAAGACCTTAGTTCACACCAGGGCAAAGGAAAACTGCCACATAGACTCTGGTGTTCCTACCAAACCCCTTCAGCACACTGCTGGCAACTTACCAATCAGAAATATCGCTGTTTCAGGCACCCATGGACCACAGTAAAGTCCCCCTAAAATTTCTGGGAAACTGTGTTTTCCACTGTATTTTGTCCAATGGCATTGTGTTTTCACAGTGGCAGAGCTGAAGTAGAGAGCTCTCTTTGGCATCACATGGCCATTTCACCCCCTCCAAAGCCCTTATGCACTTTTGCTGCTCACACCTCCATCTAACTCACTCACTGTGTTTCCAGGAAGCCGACGTATCTCCCTGGCAGTTCTCTTCATTGCACCATGGCTAGAGCCACCCTGCGTGCATCTACAGCCAGTAAATGGCCAGCTGGAGCCTTTCCTCAAACTGCTGGTGGACACACTGCCCGCACACAGGCCTGCACCCAGAGGTGGTCTGGGGCTGTGCTCCAAAGAGGAGACACATGCTTCGTTCCCCGTTGTCCACCAGCTATCCCTGGGGCTCAGCATTCCTGCACCCGCTTCCACGATGGCTTCTCCCTTCTCGGTCAGTCTCAATCGAAGGATGGATGGTCCCACTGCTTGCACCAGGGCTCAGCTTGGCCCTTCTCTTTAGTTAGCAAAACAGGAAACTCCTACCTTATTCTATTTCAGTTTTATGATTTTTTTTTTTTTTTAACAGGCCAACTGGGGAGGGAAATAACAGGGAAGGGTTGAACATTTGTTTTCATTTAATGAGTTTTGCACTTGCCCTGAGAGGCTGCTCAGGAGAAAAATCCTTGCAAGCTTTAATTTATAGAGCAGTGATGAAGGAAGTTATGGGGGGCAGGGGGAGGGTGAATAATTCTGTTGGAGCCTTTCTTCCACTTACAGAAATAAAATGTATCGAGGCCGTGGGAATGGCCGTTGTCTTCTGGGAGCTTTAATTCTCTGCAGTACCACTCAGTCCAGGGAAGACTAATAGCTGAAGGAGTCCTCCACAGATCACCTCATTACCCTCCAAAGACCCTCAAGGGAATAAGAACCTCTGGCAGAGTGTGAGCCACCATTTCTGGGGAGGCTGGGGGAGTTTCACTTCTCCGCCATGAAGATTTTCTATTTTCTTACAAAAAAACCCAGAAAAGCCAGATCTGCAGAGACCTCCCTGTAGTTTTCTTCCACAAGAACTGCAGGTGCTCCTTTCAGCACAAACCCGCTTTGGTCTGTGTACATGTCTCCTCATTTATCCTGGCCAAACCCCACCAGGAGACTTCATGCTGTGTATCAAATCCTGCCTGCTTGAGCTTGGAGTGGTGATTTTTACACCCAGCAATGAGGCAAAAAAGGAGACTTATCACTGAATATGTTTGCTCTAGCCCTGTCTCCCTGGACAGCAGCTATGCAAAACAGACACCTATTTATTCCCTGTTGCTGTTATACAATCTTTACCTTACTTTGCATTTTGCCTGAGAGAGTGAGTCACAAAGATGGTACCTCCCATCCATTCCCACATTCCTCCGCAAATCATACCCCATTTTCTGAAGCAGAAGCAGATTTCCACCTTGGCAAATTTAGCCAATTTAGTGTCCTGAGGTGATGGTTTGCATCTGCGAGGAGGAGGAGACCTGGCAGAAGAACAAAGGGGCCACTTAAGCCTTTAGAAGGGACTTAAGAAGGACTTGAACTGTTGGAGGAAAACGCTGTTGGAGATAAGCCCTGGGACTTTTTCCCCACATCTGAGACATCAAGCAGGAATCCGGTCTCCCAAGTCCTTTTGCCAGAGGAAAGGAATTAGCCCTGAGGAGCTCAGTCAAGGAAACCCTTACATTTAATCCTGACCTTACCGAGCAGGGTTAGGCCATAAGTGAGGGCTTTTCAATTACCCTGTCATTAATGGGTTGGGTGATGCCGATAAAGGGAGGACCACGGGTTTTTCTCGTGCTCTTCCGAGGTTAGCTGGGTTGTTTTACAGACAGGAACAGAATCGCGGTGGACAAAGCTCTGTGTCTGTGACATTAACACTGAAAGACAGCAGCATGTCACAGGGACATTCATACAGCGGGGATAACCTTGCAGAAGGAAAGACAGCAAATGGGAAAAATAAATGAATGTTGAAAGCACAAGCAAAAATTAAGGATTAGTTTAGAAGCACCAGGTTGTATACCATTTTTTCTGTTAAACACTCAGCAGTGACTTCCCAATGTGACCTCCACCAAAGACATACATTGCAAAACACAGGCAAGATTACTAATTTTTTGGAGGCTACTCTTTGTGACAGGTTAAGCCATGATTTTGCTGTAACTCATTCTATCGCTGAAGTCGCTGACATTTATGACTGTGCTTTGAAAGGCTGATACACCCAAGGATTTCGCAACATTAGCTTTGACGTGCCAAATTAGTCCATCGGCTCCTTCCAAAGCGAATCCGTGATGTGGTGGATGAGGACATGGCAACTGAGGGCTGTGTGGCATCAACACAAGACCTGCCCTCAAAATGAGCGACCCGAAGTCTCATATTCTGTTAGCAGGTGCATTGGGAGCCCCCCCATTAGCAGTGCCCCATGCATTAAAGGAGGAAAAACGTTGCCTGCCGTTCATCAAAAATGACATCTAACTGCAAGACAACAGAGATGTGGCAAGTGTAAGACATCGGCATTAATACTACTGTAGATGTGAGTCGTAAGAGGAGACCATCCCTGGAGGAGGTGAGCACCCAAAGAAAGAAAAATAAAAGGCCAAGGACTGAGCAGACAGTGGTTTCTGTGAGAAAATAGGGAACAGAAGAGGCACGGCCTGCCCTTTGCAGAGTGTCACAGGGAGAGCGGCAGAGACCCTTACGTTCCCATCAGGTTGTGGTCAGGGAAACCCACTTCCAGCAGCCGCTCCAAGTGCACAGGCTGGCTGCCCCTGTCCTGCTCCCAAAGGGAAGAGAGACTGAAAAATATGGTGAGGGTGGCCCCAGACCTGCTGGCCTGATGCAAAAGAGCAGTCCCAGGTGTGTTTAATTCAGGTATAACATCGATGTCCTACCCTGTTAGCAGATTACAAATATCAGTGGCATGCAAGCGTTGAGTCCAGGTGACTTGGGAATTTACCCTGACATGCCTCTGCTGAATGAGGAGGCCTTTAGAAAAATAAACTACAGGCCATGCTGCAAACTCTTTGTGTACTTTCACTATGCCTTTAATAAGATATTTTAAAACATCACGACTGATGGTTTATTTGCCCTGAATCTGGTTTTGCATTTCTTCATCAGCAGCTAGGATCCTATGTCTCGCTGCCGAGCCCAGCATGCAGGCAAACAGTGACGCTGCCGGGTAATGCCATGGTGCAGATGAAAGTCTTTTATTGGACCTGCAATTAGCCCTCCAGTAAAAAAGAAGCTTTCCCAGTGCTCCCCCAATATAAATTACAAAGCTACATTTTATTCAGGACAGAAGAAAACACAGAGGATTATCTGGGTAAACTCATCTGGCTTTATCAGCAGTAAATTTGTTGTTCAAGCCACTTAGGTCTAGTTACTGTAAATTCCTGTTTAATTATAATCCAGATGTTCTCAAGGTCCTCTTACTGTCCGGCACGCCTTGACAAGCACTGCGCAGAGGAAATGCAGCTCTGCAGTTTTCAGGGTTAAGATACTCTTTGGAGAACACACCAGGAGAGCTGCTCGGCACAGACGGGTGGTGGGGCTGGATGCTAGGTGATCCACAGGGGTCATTTTAATCAAGGCGAGCTGTAATCCTGAGCCAAGTGGTAATTGCCAGAGGGGGGAGAATAGGCAGCTTCCCAGCCCCTCACTGGAGTTTGCCCGCGTGAGCCGCCGCTGCCTGCTGAAACGCTGCTCCAGCACGGCACCTGCCGAGACCTGGGAAGATCCCTGGTTCATTGCAAGGCAAGTGGCATCCCCAACTCCTCTGGAGACGTCTACATGGCTTTTGTTTTGTTTGCACTCGTACTGCCCTGTTTGCTTTCTCTTTTACTTTGTCGGGAGTAGCCTATATATTTTGTTGCTGAAATAGTGACTCAAAGCACATTTCAGTTCCTACCAGTCTAAATGCTATTTTGGCTCTTTTAAGCTAAAATCACTTCAACAAAACGGTGTAGCTTCGGCATTCATAAATGACCTGGAAAGGTGGGGTAAAACTAACATGAACAAAGACTCCTAAAGACATACTCTGTATCAAGTATATAATGAAGTCATTGAACTCATTGCCACAGGGTGCTGCAGAAGTCAAAGATATGAAGAAATGGATGTTTCATGTGCTGAAACAACTTAGTTTATGTCACACCTTGTTTTTTGTCCTTTCTGATCTGTCTACAAACTTCTTGTTTTCCATATAACACATTTGGGGGAAAGTTTTCCGTTCAACCACTTTAAAAATTTGCTCTTAAACTAATGATTGCCAAGTGTTACAAGATTTGTTTCATTTTGAATGTTACTCAAACCTCTCTGAAAACCTTCACCAACACTTCACATGGATATACGACCCCATGGAACCAGGTCTTAGAAAAGAATCAGAGTTTTAGATTCTTAACGATACTCAGAATTACTTAATAGTCTCTGCTAATAGAAACGAACAGTCTGTGCTTGATAGAAACTAACACCAAACATTCTGAGGTTAAGGACAAAGTTTGTCTTCCCACTTGGCAGTGGTGAAGTCTTAGCTCATTTCCTTATTCTCCTTTTGCTCAGGCACAGTCCAATGAAGCTGCTCAGTGTATACTCCAAGTAAAAGAAGAAATGGTGGATCTAGACATTTATTTTTGCCTATTTAAAAGTAACTCGTGAAAAGTTCCAACAATGAGTTAGAAATACCACACCCTCTCCATAGAAATTAAATATATATTTTTCTTTTAAAATATTGCCATTGCTGGCCCAAGCACTATATTACTTGAGCTTTAGCACCTGTACCTACTATTATGTTTGTACTTTTAAGAGGTTATAATGTTGCCAACTACAGCATCTTTCTAAACACGTCCCAAGTGTGTGATGATTTCTGTAATTCAAACACACAGTCATGATGCAATATGGGATTCAAGAGAAAAAATACTCAGTGTAGACATAAGCATTGCATTGACAAGGTGGGAAATATTGGGGGACACTGACAAATCTGCAGAAGAACAAGGGCCCTGTAATTCATGTGAACAGGGCAGATATTAAAAGGCCAGATGTTACAGTCAGAAAGGAGTTTCTAAAAAATATAATTTTTGCCTCTGCAATTACATTTCCAGTAGAGCCTTCCACTTTGATCAGACACCAGATTGATTATGACAGTTCCAATTTTGCTTTAATTTTAGCAAATTGTTCTCCTATTATATTGTTAGACCAGAGGAAGATTCTGCCATCCAGTGGTGAAAAATCACTCTTTAAGGCCACAGTTTATACTAAAACCATGTTATACCTTCAATCAAATCAGCATGTTTGGGCTACTGTAAGAACTTCTTTTTTGTTCCTGGACCAACAAAGAAGATAATTTTACAGAGGAGTACGCGTACACTGGTAAAACTTGTAGGGATGCAATGTGCACACAGACTGTGCCTGTTGTTGACGCTTGGGTTTGTTCAGTTATTAGTGCACTTGGTCTCGTTACCCAGAACAGCTTAGGACATTTGTGCGACATGTTTATCATGCGCCAGCAGTGCATGTTCAGACGAGCCCTGGGCTGGTGTAGTCCTGCTGCCAGCCTGTGCCACAGGCCCCAGGAGAGAGAGGAGATCATGTGTGGAAATGTCTTCTCCCTGGGCAGGGGAGAATGGGGCAGCGTGCCGGGCCTGGCTCAGATCTGCCCGAGGCCGTTAGCTGCCTGTCCATGTTTGTCGCCTTCCTACTGCAGCAGGCAATGATGTCAGGAGTCGGTCTTGGACCATTTATAAGAAAGACACTTAACAACGTGCAAACAAGTATCACCGTTTCCCAATAATTAACAGCTGCACCCCCAGTTAGTAACATGCATAACCAAAGGCAGAGCTGGACCTTCACTGCTTTGGGAGCTGGAGGGGGCGGATGCGTGGTGAATCCCCTCCTCTCAACTTATTCAGGACCTTCACCCCCTTCTGTGCAACTTCTCGGAGCTGCACGATGCCGTACCAGGAACGTGGATCCTTATTGTACCCTGTGCTGAAAGGGCCTGGGGACTTTACTATTCAGTCTACGGTATTTAAGGAAATAGCCACTTTTAAAAAGTAGTGAGTGGCATTTCAGGAGGTGAATGGTCACTCCAGGAATGCCGACCACCCATGGTGCCCATGGTGGGTGAACCACCCATGAGCCACGTGGGGTGGGTGCCCAACAAAGCGGTAAAACAGCCCTGCCCTGCCCGAGGACAAAACACGTGGCCAAACACATGGCGAAATGCTGCACGCACCTTTACCCCACCTCAGATCAGGCACAAAACGCGTTCACTCTGTGGAGCAGACCATGGCTGGGTAGGTCACATTGTGACCAAGAGAGAGATGGAGGCTTTCTTGCTGAGCAGCCGTCTCCTGAAGTAGGCCAAGCAGCAGAAGGGGACAAGGAGAGATGAAAGAATCAATGCAGGAGGTGACAACAGCATTAATCAGAGCTGCCACGGAGAAGGCCCAGATCCCAGCTCAATCCTGTCAGAAGCAAAGGGGGAGAAGGATGCCATTCGGTCCCACTCAGCCGGACGCACGGGCTCCAGGGCCATGGCCCAGCCCTTCCAGGCAGCTGCCGTGCACAACACTTCCCTTGGCAGCAAATGCAATTAATTACTCCTCCAATTATTCCCCACAAGTCTGACACCCCCAGGGGAGCTGCCAGAGCAGCTGGAGTTTTCTTTGAGCCCCAGGGCAGAGGAGGATTGCCCGCACCTTCTTAGGACATGGCGTAGCAGCCAAGGGACACCCAGAAGACTAGCGAGGCCATGTTATGACGGTGCTGGTGGTAGGTGAGGAACTTGAATTTCTGCCTGGTACTAGTACTGCCATGTCCTAAATACACTTACCAGACCTGGAAAAGCAGTTTGTTTTACCTGGCCTAGGAGGTCCTTATTGTAGGTATCCCCAAGAGCCAGGTGATCTAGTCCTGGGCCTAATGTTCTTGAGCAAAGAATTTACAGAAAAATACCTTTAATACCCTTAAATGTATGAATCCCTAGTATTTTGAATATTGCATTTGCTCATCATTTGCTTCTCATCCTAAAAGCAACAACAAGGCGTCTGCACCTCTCTGTGTGCCTACTTGTAAGAAATAGCTTTGAGTATCCTCTTGATGTCCAAGTTTGTAAGTTGGAAAAGTACTCAGGGGCATTTTGGGGTGGAAGACACCAGCAGCACAGGAGCACAGATCGCACGAATATCTCCTTCCCTCTGGGGGCGCACAGACCTGCACCAGCTCTCATGGGAAGGGACAGCCCTGGTGTCCCTGCACTGGGAGCAGGAAGAGCGGTGGCAGCAGCATGCCGCCTACAGACCCACCACAGCTGGGACATGCCTCACAGATTAAGATAGTTAAATTTAGATGTTTTCATACAGGTCTGAAGAGCAGTTGCACTTATCAGATGTAGACATCTCTTTTAGGGTGCACTGGACAGTCCTCAGACTGCCTTGAGGAGATCCTCATTGCCAACGAGGGGAGCTGAGCTGCCACACTTGCAGGAAGCACCTGCTTGTGGGTACATAAATTTACGTGTCCAAGTTTGGATCCCAACAGGGATCCCGACAGCCAATGGGGCTGGAGTGCATAAATGCATCGGGAAGACCTCCACCTGCAGGGGTCCAGAGGGGGGAACCTATCAAGTGAATGAGACATAGGTGATACGGGACTATTCAGCCTTTCCAAGGCAGGGCTGAGAGGCAGCCCCCATCAGGACTGAGTCTGGGGACGTGCTAACCCTCCGTGTTAACATCCCTTGCTCCAATTTGCAAGACCTTTCTGAGGCTTTCTTTTCACATGCACCCTCTGGAAATATTGATCGGGGGGGTGCTGAATTTGCTCACCTGTCAGTAGGAGAGCTGTAGGTGGGTGGACTGAAGACTGCTTGGCTCTCTCAGGCAATACCTGTCAAAGAAACTATTTTTCAAGCCAAAAGCATACATTCATGTCGAATTTTACATGTGTGTGTGAAAAAGAAAATGATTCCTTGGACTGAATTTGACTTTAGAGATGGTGAATTGCCCTTGCAAAAAACTGATACCACTTACCTTAAAAAAATGAAATTGTGAAACTTCAGCATGGCACAGGTTTTCCCTTTATAGGGCTCTGTATCCGAGTGTTTGGCTTGGTTTTATTTTGTATTCAGAGTTTAGCTGATACCTTCACTGCAGGGAGAAAAAAATATTATGAGCAAAAATGTAACTAGCCAAAGAGAAAACACAATTGACCCATCTTTCCCATCTAGTACCCAGGTAGATAAACAACAAATGTATGAAGAAATTCATTTTTAGGTAGATGAGAACCCTGCCTCTACCATGCTTACTTGGGAGCCAGTTTCATTTACACAAAGATAGACTAAAATCACAAGCACAGGCTCTTTCTCAGCACAGAAGCAAATCTTCCTGCAGCACATACACTTTGAAAGAGAACTGCATCTCCCAAAGACATTTTTGGCTGTGGGATTCATATTTTCCACAAGGTGCTGTTCTTACTGAGCCTTATTGCCGCAACTTTGTGCTCACAAGACAGGTTCTTTTGACTAAAGTTATACACGTGCTTAATCAAGTACAGAATAAGACTGCGTTTATTCACTATTTTTATAAAGCAATTATGAATGACTCACTCGCATGTGATTTGTTCAGTAAGAATTATGAGCCTTTTACCTCTCTTCTGGTAATGTGAGAGAGCTTTGCTTTTTGATTTATAGTCATTTTCTTGGGAGGACTGGTTCCATAGGAAAATTATCAAATACTTGTCTTTTTCTATACCCAATATTTTTGAGGACTGCCCTCTCCCTCCTCTGCAAGTGATGACCCTGCTAACCAGAGTAGCTCAGCCCTGGTCAGATAAGCATCAGGTCTGCCTAAATACTGGGCACAGCCTGAGAAAAGCACGGCAAAAGACACTCATGGCTGGGTTTGGACCTACGTCATGCAGCTTTCCTTACCAAGCAAAGGGCAATGCAGCTACAGCAGAAATTGCAGAACCAGAGTTTCTGCTGGCAGATGTCATCAATGTCAGCAGAATTACACCCTCAGGGAATTTAAACCTTTCAAAAGTGGCAGATATTTTAGACTATTTTAAGAAGATTTCAAAGGGAAACATTACTCAGAACACTTGATACTCCCTGTTTCCAAGAAGTCAGGAAAATCTGAATTCCTGAAATGGGTTATTTCCTCTTTGAGGAAAAATGAGCTGGCAAAGATACTGGATACCAGGGAGGGAAAGCAGACAAATATTGGTATTATTTTGTCTGAATAGCATTCATGCCCCAAGGAATTGCTTTATTTCTGGACTACTAGCAGTGGAGTTAGATCAAATGGAATTTTTAAAGAATCAAAGTAGGAAATGTGAAACAATGGCCTGCTTAACACTCCAACAAAAGCTCAAACCCTCATCCTGCTAGCTTTGGTGACATTGCTGTTTTACCAAGGGTGAGATGCTGGAGATCAAAGGGTCCTCGTTCATTCTAAAAACTGCCTTACCGGGAGGAAGGAGGAGGCTGAGCTGCCAGTGGGGCTGCTCTGCCAGTGGTCCAAATGAAGTCACTGAGATTTCTAGTGGACTAATAGCCTGCTCATCCCCAATAACAATGTGGCAATCTAGTATAAAAACATGACATTCTGTAAAGCTGCTGTAGAGCTAAAAGACATTTGGTTGTCACTCCTTAACAGTATAAAATGATACATACAATCACAAGAAAAAGTATCACCAAAGTCTAAAAAGAAAAGCTGGAGGAAGCCTGTTTCTTCAGAAGGGTGAAGTACGCTCAGAGACGACGCAGATTAATGCTGCTAGTGACTGGGGGCTACCTTTTTCCCATATACCAATAACTAGTTTCAAAGGCTAGCAAGGAAATGGAGGAAGGGCAAGAGAATAGAAAAGCTAAAGCAATAATGTAAAGAATGCCTGTTGATCAACGACTAAAGGGAAAACTCTGGGCTGCTTGAAGCTTCTGCTGGTTTCCACAAAGTGCTGACAGGACTGTGCTTTCTGCTCCTTTTCACTCCAAGCTCGTTGGCACCGGACCGTCTTCCCTAATCTGCTTTTCTAGTGTAACCACCTGGAAATGTGGGATGGGGTATAACACAGAATGACAAATGCTTGCACCTTGCTGAATTTTTCTTTTCAGGATACATTTCAACAGATGGACACAAAGAAATGCTGCTGCTGCTTTCCCTTTAGAAAGAGTTAGTTACAGTTTACACAGAAACCAACTCTCAGCACCTTTGCAACAGGCATCCTCTGAAACGCAACGTTTATTCTCATGACTATAACATGTAAGCATGTGCTGAGGATCAAACACTTGTGCAACCTTCTTTGTCATCAGCGAGAGGCCTTGACTGCAAATTCCAAATTTGATCCAAATATCCACAAAATCTGAAGCTGCTTAAATCCATTGTTTTGTTCAAATCAGTTTTATATAGCAAATTTCAGATCAGCTAGTTGATATGATTTTTCCTAGCTGGAGAATGGTGTTTTCATTTGGGCCCATCCATTCCGTGGCAAGTAGCTCTACAACTCTATCATTTGCCAAAAGTAATGTACATCCATAAAGAAACTAGTCTGTGTCTTCTGGTGCTTTCACATTGGTTACAGAGGCAGATAACGTGGAGTCCCTTCAAGTTCTTCCACCTAAATTTGACATACAAGCCCTAACATACAGTCAAGCAATCCATGAATTCTTCCCTCCAAATCCAACAACAACTTTTACCTGCTTGTGAGACCAGGACATGAAGATGTCTTAAAAAAAAAAAATGCATTGTGCAAACCTGAATAACTCATACGGGTTGCAGATAGCTCCAGTGACCATAAAGGAAAGGCCCCACCTTGCGTGTGGCCCTGCATGTCTTTGCTTTATCATTTACCCATCCCAAATTTTCACTGATTGAAGGACTTACTCCTGTGCAGGCAAAAATAGAAAAGGCCTTGGTGAAACGAAGCAGATCTGCTAACCAACATCAGCATTCTCAAGGATGGATCGGCCCACAAAACACGGTCTCCACACTTTTCAACCATTTGAAGCAAAAGAGGAAAGAACACTTTCTCTGCAAGTGAACAAGATGCTGACACACCAGATGATAAACAATTAAAAAAAACCCCACCACACAGCAACAAGAATGATTCAAGGTTTGTAAAATCTAGCTCTTCCATCAAACATGAGGGAGCTCATTCTGGTTAGTCTGCAGGATAAGAAGAGGAAATTATTTGTTTATGGGTGTGAGCTGGTCAGTTGTAAGAAGAACTTTGATGTGAGAAGACTCTCTGCAGTGCAGGCAGATGTCTATTATAGTTATGACAAACTCACAATAGAAGTGAGCAAAATTTTGTAACAGTGAAAGCAATTACCCATCGGAAGAAAAACAAATACCAGAGTATGTCTTTAAATCTTGAGTTGTTGAAGTGAGACCAGCTATCTTTTCAAAATGATTGGATTTAGTTAAGGTGGGTGAGAATTTTTAAGTAAAAATCTATGGATTATGTTACACAAGAGGTCATATTAAGCATTCACAATGTCCTTTCTAGATTTAAAATCTATACATTTCTACTAGGAGCATTGGCTTTCACAGGCTGCTGACTTTATGATAAACTCTCTGATGGGTCTCAAATTCTTCATATTTGGTCTCAGGGGACAACATTGTCCATATATTAATTTTGAAAGAAAACTTTCAGCTGACTAGAAATTAAAGGAATAAAATATGCTTTCAGCTTTAGAAGAAACCCACCACACACACAAAACAATAATTCAGTTTCCTCAGTGGAGACTCTTTGCTTAGCCAAAAAGACACTGAACAAAAAATGGCTCATTTATGTAGCAGAGACGGTGTCACCACAGAGAGTCAGATTATTCATTTCCATAAATGATATGTCAAGCAAGGAAGTTAAGTGGGAACAGCTAAGCCAGCACCCAGGGTATATCCATGGTACCCTGGCACAGCCATACTACACAGGCTATCCTGGGACCCCACCTCTCTACCCCTCATCCTGATTTTCCCACACTCGCACCAGCTGCAGACCCTGATCACAAACACAAAGTCACTGGTGATGTTATCCACCAGCATCTCTTAATGTACAGAGAGAAGGGGGAAAGCCAAGCCAGAGACCAGACCCCTGAGCTGGCTGCCTCCCAGTCTCAGGATGGTTACTGGGATGGACTGGCTGGTCCCAGCAGGGACAGACCCTCAAGGAAGAGGGTGCTGAAGCCACAGAGAAAAGCTGGCAGTACTGCACCCCTTTGGCCACGACAGAGCTGAGGGAGACCTGAAATGCTGGAGTATGGCCAGGTTTGTGAGCAGACTCACACCCACATTGGGTAGGTCCTTTGTGGTGAACAGTGAACACCATCCACCCTTCCCTTCAGAGGCTTTGCAGCAGTTGAAACAGAAAAAAAATGTAGTTTGTAAAACCACCTACATTGCTAAAATAGTAATGCCAAACACAGTGCAGCAGAGCCTGCTTTAACCTTCTCTTCTCAAATGTTCTTCATTTATTAGGTCTTTGCTTTTTCATCTTCAAGAGAAATAGCCCCATCTGTTTGGTTGCAATAATTCTAGGTTTCAGTGTTTTGCTCCAAGGTAAAGCAAAAAGCAAACTATTACTCTGTTCACTGAAGACTAGAAAAATGGCAAATCTGGTAACAAACCCTAAGATTGAGACGGGACGGATTCAGTTTGCCTCTACATAAAAGATCGATTGGAAAAATAATCTCCTTAAAAGAGCATGTCTGACACTTGCTTTTTTCATTTTCTGGAGATCTCTTCAGAGACTTATTGGGACTGTGGTTGCTTAAGGTACAAGGACAGTGTCATTTGCCACAGACTAGCAACCCCTTTCATTCTGTAGAGCAAATTCAGTCCTTGTAAATGGATATATCTCCCTTTTTCTTTTCTTATTTTTTTCCTGCTGCCAACATGCCTGCTTACTGCAGGATTGCACTTGGCCCTTTGTCTTTAACTATGAGGCCACTTGCTTGACTGACTGCCTAGGAATTTATGTACACATTAAAAAAGCCATTTCACTTTATATGGGTTAGCTGAGAATGTCCAGATGGGAACTGAACTCCTCCTTAGCCATCACCTACTGGCATCTTCTTTTCTTTATTCTCTCCCAACCCTGTTGCCCACTACATTTAACATCAAAAAGGGCCACCCATTTCACCAAGCACTGTACAAATACATAGACAGTCCTTATGTCCATGATTCCAACAGGATTTGTAAGGCTAAGCAGAGGCACAGGGAGGTGAAGAGGCTCCTCCAGCACAACGTGGCTGGAAAATGCATGCAGCGATCCGTCTCCCTGGCCATGCTGCTTCCTCTTGCTCCACAGACATGGTGAACTTTGGAGAGCTTCAGCCTCCTGGTTAGGTGCTTCAAGACCTAACTGCAGTGGGAACCTGGTGTTCCAGGAGCAGGCTGCTCCTGATAGACACAGACTGAGAAACTGCAATGTAGCAATTGCCTTGTTGTCCATCATGTTGGGTTTCCATTACCTATAATTTGTAGAGGTAAATATAAGGAAGGTGCAGACATTTTATAAATAATGACAGCAATTCTTCTGAAGCCAGACAGGTGCAGATAATTCTTCACGACCCAGGAAAAAGAAAATGAGAGGTGATCAGTATGAATACCAGAATACAAGGGCAGGAGCACATGTGCTATATCTCACAACAGTACATATTTAAACACTAAATATAATTTCGGGCCAAGTGTTGGGGCATTTTTACATAGAAGACTGTCTTTCCCAAAATCTAAGAAAGAACAAACACTTGAAATTAAAGTTACCAACGTGGTTTCTCAAAACTTCTCTGAAGAGGAAAAAAAAAAAGATTTATTGGTGTAAGGGGCCATTCTTATTTCTGTATTTCTTCTGATGAAAGCAATATGTTAGCTGTTTCATACCTGTAGTGTATAAAAAGTCCAAAAAATTCTTTCTGTATACTGTTCCTTTTGTTCTAGTTCAGTCAGCAATTATCTTTTTTTCCTTTAATTTCTTTACATAGATGTTCTCAAAGTAGCATCTGTTTTGCCTTTTAAAAATTAACTGTAAGCACAACAAAATCAGAGAGATGTCAAAGCTGTGGAATTTTCCCTTGCAACCACACAAAGCCAAGTTTTGGATGACTCTGTTGTGAGACAATGAATCATCTCAAGTTATGGAATTCGGGTTCAGGTTCACTGAGGTAGCTATTATGAAGCTCAGCAAATCTGTATCCACCTCTGATCTGTTGTTGTTGTGCTTTTCAGTTTTTGGACGGGGAAGGGTGTGTGGGAACCTCTAATATCATTATGCAAACTTAAATTTTGCCAGTTATGTATTTCAAAGCCTTCCTTAAATGAACCAGAAGTCCTGTCCTAAACCTTTGACAACTCTGATCGACAAACCCAAACAGAGCAAAACCAAAAATTTAGGAACAAATGTTCTCAAAGACAAGTGTTTGCAGTCAGCAAAAGTTAGATACAGTTCTCTGGGTAAATCCTGGCAGATGAACTTAATTAAGAGACGAAAACAATTAAACAGCAATGTGCGACAAAAATTGGCTGAACTAAAATTCTCTGTAAAATCTCCTTATTAGGAAACAAGAGAATTATCGTTCTGCTGTTTTCCACAGAAGGAAGGATGGCCTCTTTCTGTCTGTGCTCATGGGGCAATATCAACCTCTATTCACAGTGGTCCAGCTGGCAGCCCACAGATAATGGATATTTCTATGTGCCCCTTGCCTTCCCCCAAAGAGCATGACAATATTCAGGAGGAAAACAATGCTTCGGCAGCCAACACGTCCTCCTGCACGTGCAGTGCCAGGCATGGAGCTGGCCAGGAGCCACTGCCCCAGCTCCTGGGGGAAAAGGGGTGCAGGACACTCGTGTCCATGCTTATGGCTAAGCACAGAGACAATCATTAGCTGCTGTTGTCGATTCTGAGCATGGGAAACGGGTGTCTCAAAAGCAGCTCCAGCCACCACATCCCCTCAGCTTTTGACCAGCTCATGACTCATTGGCTGACAGACAGATGTGTAGGAAGAAACAAAACCCCAATTTAATCCTGTCCATTTTTCTCCAGTGTGACTGCCCCAGAGAAACCAAGAAATGTGCATCTGTTCTGATCCACATCATACAATGACTCCTGGCTTTCATTTTGGAAGGGATACTACTTTTTGAAGATAAATTAGATGGAAGAGTTCTGGTAGAATTCTGGTATAAGCTTTTTGGAGGATTGCTAGGCTTAGGGCAGTCCTGAGCCATGTCCTCATCAGAGGGCTGGTGGCCAAGAAACCATGCCGGGAAGCATCCCTGTGGGAAGCCCCTCAGCTGTGAGTGGCTGGAGATCAGATAAAATGGCCTGTATGTCCTGGTCCTCCTCCCAAGGCATCCAGGATTAGCCACTGTTGGGAAATAATTGCTGTCCATGAAGGTCTGACCCAAAATGGTCATTTTTTAATGTCTGTAAAGCAATAAGTAGTCAATGGTCACTGAAAGCAGCTTACTTAAATGGCCAATGAAATTGAAAAATTCGGATAGACTTCTGTGAATATGGCGTAGTCTTATAATTCTTTGCAGTTATCATTCTGGTTTTACCGAGATAGGAATTCATTTAAAAAATCAGAGAATTTTAAAGTCCCAGAAATAGATAGTGAGAAGTATCCTTGAAAAATGAACGACTGGATTTCAAATATCATTGTTGTTGTTGTCACCATTTTCAAATCTGGCAGGGAATTCAAGACATAATGTCTAATACACTGAAGTGAGAAAGAAAAATTCCAGAATCTGCAAGAATGCGAAAACTTCAGGGTGTTAATGTTTAAAAGAAGATAAGGAATATCCTGACTCTCCCCCCCAAAAAAAGAGAAAGAGAATTTACAGCAAGTGCCAAGCAATCTTTTTGGCTCCCAAATCTTCCATGTAGCATGTATAATAGGATTAACTTTAATTGCTTCCAGCCTGTATCTAAAGATGAAGAACAGGATACCAGCTGGTTGGAATAGAGCTACCTCACCAGTCATTATTAAATAACTGTCTGTCTCACACACCAATTGCACATAAATTGGGTACCTCTTGAGGTCAACTTTTTTACCTCACCAGCTCTCTTAGCATTTCATAAACTTCTGTCATCCCCAGAAGCTGTGTTCAGGTTATTTCATCTTCTTCTTTAGGCCTGTATCCTGCAGGATCTGGGGTGTTTTGCTCTTGCATTGTGGAAGTAAGTGCTTGACAGTACAGACACAGTTATGTCCACAGTGTTCAAACTGGGGGCCGTGCAGGATCGGTGCCAGACTGCTAAGCATCTTTCAAGACTGAGCCTTTTGTTAGGGCTCTGCCACTTTTTCACTGAATTATCTCTTCCTCCACAAAGGAAACTATTTGTTTCAGCTGGGCTGCTTTTGTTGTTAAGTACTGCTCAGATTTAGCAGATAGCAGAACTACACCTTTGCCTATACGTAGTGTGCAAACCAAAGAGAAAAGTAATTCTAGTGAATGTGTTCTCTTAGCCTGAAACCATTCTCTGCACTAGAAAATATTTAAAAGAAGAAAAAACTGTGGAATGTAAATGGGTAACATTTTCTACTGCTGAAAATGTTTCATATGACCTTATAAAAGGTCCTTTTTTCTCCTGGATGAACACCAATCTCACATATGCAATAGAATATTCATCCCTCTTAGAGTTATTTCTTTCTCAAAGAAATTCGTCTTTTAATATTGCACTACAGATTCCTTTTTGGTAATAGAACTGCTGTTTTCTTCTGAAACTAGCAATAGATTGCAATCTGTCCCCCTGCTTTTATTTCTTCGCTTTTCTCCAAAAGTGTTTTAGACCATAGCTGCTTCCATCTTTTTAACAAAAACAAAACAAGTAGTAAGAAATATGGGAAGTGACTGGAGGATTAGAAAAGGATGTCAGATGTCAAAAGCTCCTACATGATATTAGAGTGAAAAATCCCAGTCAGGTAAATGAACCTTGTGATCCTAAGTCCCTTGGAAAGCTCTTGGAGGGGGCATCCCACCCCATGCTTTCCTGCATCTTCTAATTTTGCCATTTGGGGAAGCGAGAGTGTCTGTCAGCACAACATTTCTCTGGCTCAGCCTGTGTGATTGTCCCTTTTCCATCCAGACTGAGTCCATTTATTGCTTAGGACGGACCCCTCCACGTTCCAGTTTGTGGGATCAGCATGCAGTCTGGAGAGCTACTGCAGACACCGTTGTGCAGTGGATATAAAAGCAGAGCCTTTCTAAGCATGAGGGATGATCTCTTTGCTCAGCAGTTGGCACAGCAGCAATGGATACTGCCTTCTGCTCTCTGCAGCTCTGAAAGATGGAAATTGTTGCCTCACATTAGAGTGATGGTCCGACAGCCATCTGCACCGCTCAGATAGGCATCTCATAGCAGGGCGAAACAACCCAGCTTCCCAGTTGCAGCTGAAGCCCTCATGCAGAGAGGCTGATGGGGAAAGAAAAACTTTAGGACTTGCAGGGATCCCCAGGGATCTCCAAGAGCGGAGGGTATCACATATTTGCACAGCATGATGCATGCTGTGATTGTCTCTTTACCCCACCTGCAAAGCAGCTCTTCAGGAGCAAGCAAATTCACACACCACAATGGGGTCATAGCCTGGCTCCGGAATTTCTGCAGGAGGGAACAAATTCCTATGAATCTGTATCATGAGCTTGCCCCAGGCAGCTATCACCCCAATGCCGTAACGATGTAAAAACAAGTGCTATCTGGACCCAGTTAGCCTTCGGTACCTGGATAAATGATGTAGTGATGCAAGTCACCAGTTGAGGCCCTGCTAGGGGAATTTGGCAATGGTATTACAGAAGTAATACATCTATGGGTAATCAGCATTGTAGGTACACTTGAAATTCTAGCAAGGTTCAAGAAAATGGGATTCTCAGCTTGTGCTGGGAACACTAATGGCATACACAGGCCTCTCCCACGCTCTTGCCAATAAATGAGCTCTCCACAAGAATCCTCCTGCGTTCTGCAGGGCTCACTTGGGATCAGTCTCACACAGAAAGTGACTTTGACAAACGGCTCCTTCTCAAGAAACTACAGTGTTTGCTGTATTCTTCCTCTTCAACTTGAGGATGGGACTGTGCTTAACTGCCACTTAACTAGGCATCAGCTGGACACCATGAAAACATGGAGGTAGAAGCAAAGTGGGAGTAGAAGGCAGCCCTAGGCATATACAAGTGTTTCTCGCAGGCTACAGACATTTGCAAGGCACAGGAGATATTACGATGTCTGCTCAGCTCCCTGGCAGTACAGGGAGGGAATGTCTGCAGAATGATGGGGAGATGTAGGAAGAGAGCATTGTGGGATCACTGCTGAAGGACTTCACCAGTGAACGTATCGTAAGTCATGGCAAAGCAGTGACCAGACCACAAACTCGGTGTATGAAAAAGCTGAAGCAAAGCTTATGTATTCAGAGGCTAAGAGGAGCTCTTGTGATCTGGATGCATTCTATAACAAAAGGGGAGGAAGCTGTGTAGAGATATCTGCCCAATTTAGTATTCCTAGCTACCTTGAGAGGAAAAAAAAGGAAAAAAAAGAAAAAAAGAAAAAGAACAGCTCTAGCGCGTGATTCACTTCATCCTAAAGTAGATGTTAAGATATGTCAGATGAGTCATAGCCTAAAATTGCCTATTTCAATCCATTGATTATAAAGGGAGCCCAGAGTGATTAGTTCGGATGAAGACACCTACAATTATGAATATGTCAGATGAGCTGAACTCCCCCAAAAAGTTCTCAGTAAGGGTGCAGGTATGGACACAGGCTTTGGTACACACCAGTTCAGCAGTGCAGAGATACCCTCTGGAGGCTTTACCCTGACAGACAGCCAGGAAAAGCCTTGCAACTGGCTCAGCCATGAAAAGCGGAATTTGTACTTGTCCATATCATCTCATTTAAACACTGAGTCTTAAATCTACCCTATCAGTTATTTCAAGAGCTCTTATCTCTGAGAGAAAACATGTGATTTCTGAGTAAAAAATACACCTGACATTAGTCATGTAGGTTTATGCATCACAGTTTCCACATAAAGGCTTTGTGGGGCCTGCTGTTTGAACATCTACGTCTGTGCTTGGATACACAAACTGGATTTCTACAGTGAACTGAGATAATGCAGAAGGAGGAGTTATATGTCTTTCTACTACATAGATATTTGAAATTTGGCCTATTGCTACTAATAGAACAGAGTCTGTGAGAACAGGAATGATCCAACTGTTATTCTCTAGTGGAATGAGCTTAGTGGAAGACCGTAGCTGGAAGAGCTACAGCCTGGCAGAGGATCAGAGGGAAGACAGGACACAGGGGCAAGCAGTAGGTCCATCATTCCAGAGGAAAAGTTGGCTCTGAGTCTACACCAGGACCTCCTCTGATGTGAGCTGCCCTTTCAGACCTCTGCAGACAGGGTGTGTTGGGACAAACTGCTTCCCTAACCTTCCCTCCAGTCCAGATTGGGAAGAGGGAAGAAATGGCAAGAGAATGGGGACCTTGCCAGTGGGACTGAAGCACTGTAAGCAAAATTTTCAATTTAATTTAATTGTTTAATTACTAAGCATTCTTTGTGCAGCTAGATTTTCCTCAGCCACAGGTAGCTTATCTGGTTTACGGAGAAGTCACACCAAGGGGCAGAAATACCCATTCTGCTCTCCTCAACAGGCCATCCCATGTCTAGCAACACATGCTCATTTTTATGCCACACCTGTGCAAAGATACCTTCATGAACTTACATGGGCCTGCAACAACAAAGAGGTTTCTTGAAACTGGGAGTTTGGTGCAGAAACCCCCAACCAGCACTGAGGGAATCAGCTCAGGCCAGGAGTATCATCCGGGAAGTAAGCTGCTACTTCCTGACCCATCACCACACATGATGAAGAGTTGACTGCATGGGCAGAAAGCTGCCTATACTCACTGACGCGAAGCAAGTCGACAGCAAATTTATTTGTATTCTCCAAAAGAGTGCTTTGCGCAGTGGTGGTCCAGCCCTTGGGTCCTTGCAAAGCTAAGGTTACAGATCTGCTTTCAGGACTTTGTGCCTCGTTATGCCCAGCCTTTCAGATGGGAAGAGCTGGAGCCAACAAAGAGCAGGGATTACAAGTCTGAAAGTTCTTTATAAAGAACTACTTCTCACACCTTCAGCAAATTGGAGATAATCATGTAAGCTTCCCCCCACCCCCAAGTTAACAGACTGGTGACATTTGCACATCTGGCTCATGGTAGCCTTATGGGGCTTGACATCTGTGCATGGCAAAAGCATTTAGCTCCAGAGCTACGTTCCCAGGGTGCTATCAATGTGGAACAACCTCTGCTCACTTAACAAATGTGCTGCACAGTGTTAAGGGCTCTATAATATTTGAATAACAGGGAGAAGCATCAGAAGAGCAGTCAAAACGGGACTTAGCACAGATGGCCCCTCTGACTGTGAACTACATGCTGGTTAATATGAAATGGCTGTGCTTCTGCATGGGTGAAATAAAAAACTTAGGGAATGTGGCGGCACCAATAAGCCACGGGCCTGAGACACAGAGACGGTCGAGACACCCTGCAGCGTGAGGAGGTAGGCAGCGTGGCTCTCTGAAGGAAGGCAGCAGGTCCGCAGAAGATGTTAATGAGCACTTCTCGGCACTGTGCTGCAAGTGCCAGGCTTATCCCCCTGCGGGCATGCCGTTCCTTCCGCATCATGCCCTTCAGCAGGGGAATGTGTGTCTCAAGTGTGTTAGCTGGCTTGGTTCAGGATATGACCCTTCACCCTGGTAGGATTTCAACTGCCTCATCATCTGGAGCATGACACTGCCTTTGTTTGGGGGTGGCCAAACTGAGGATTTTGTTTTTCTTGGTGAAAATGTAGCTCAGAAGTAGCATCCAATAGCACAAGAATATCTTCCTTTGGTCTTTCATGTTTCCTTTGTGGCTTATTTGTAAGAAGTAGGTGCAACAGAGAGAGAGATCAGGAAGTGTTTAATAACCTCCTGGTTATTTAATCTGTAAATACCAAGCTTTGAGGGGACTTTGATGTGAAAGTACATCAAAAGACAGGGTTAGAATTCAAAATTATCTCGACAAACAGGAGAAGCAGACTGAAAAAATAGCACAAAACTCAGTGAGATAAATGCAAGTTAGCTCAGGTATACAAAAATACTCAACTAGAGACCTACTGGGTGGGGAAAAACTCAGTAGGAGTTGTGCAGGAAAGGATGTAGGGGTTACGATGCATCCATTATAGGCTGAACGTGAGGCGGAAATGTTATATGAAGATAAGACTGAGATGTATGAACAGGATTATAAAGCATCCAAAATACCTTTCTTTCAAAGCCCAGCTGTAGTTCAATGTCTGAGTATGTACACTGTGTTTCAGGAAAGATGGAAACTGTCTGGGGAGAATCCCTGGCAGAGAAAGATGGATTAACTGGGAAATTTAGCTTGAAGGGGACTTCTAGAGGTCATCTAGTCCAAACTGCTGCTCCAAACAATGTTAACTTCAAAACACTGTTCAAGGTCTTGTCCAGACCAGTTTTGAAAATTTCCAATTCTACAGTCTCTCTGGGATATGAGAAAGACTCAAGAAATCAGATTTTATCTCTGAAGGACTCGAGTTCAGTGGGACTCATTTGCGTTTTGTAGGATTTAGATGAACTTTTAGGAGATGCTTGGGTCTTCAGTGAAGGCGGGCTAGCATCCCCATAATCTTCAGACATTCCCATTTCCCGCACCCCATGGAAAATGCCTGGGATGGAAGTTTTCCCTTCTGTCTCCACCTTATTCAGCCTGGATGACCACAACTAGCCTTGCCAGAGTGTGAGCTTTTCCATTGCAAATACTGTGTTTTCACTCTGGTCGTGCATCTAGCTACGTGTATTTGGGTCTTTTCTGCAGGGACCTTTACCCTTTCCTGGCCAGTGCTAACACCTGCCTAGGATGAATGGTGGACAGGCTCCAAAAGACCATCAACATTTGACTGGGCTTTAAGAGCCTCAACTATTCGTAGAACAGAGGGTCTCCGCTTAAATTTGTAAAAGAGTTAAAGTCAGTAGTAGACTGAAGATACACTCTTTTTTGATGGCTGGTACACTTTAATGCCCTGCGCACACACATAAACACACCGACATCTCTTTTTGTTTTGAAGTGATGAATTCACCACCATATAGCAATTATCCAATTCAGAAATCAGTCATATTAACTACCAGAAGAGTGAAATCTGTCCACGCAGTAACTTTCGGCATTATAGATCTCTTTCTTTGAAGAATATCCTATTGGACTATTTGTTCCTGCCCTGAAGGGGAAAATGGAGGGGCTGGTTTAGTTTGCTGGCATAGAAGTTAGCCATGCAAGGACAGGCAAAAGGCAGGCAATCCAGGCAGAACCAAAATCAAGTGAGGTCTGAAAACCTGTTAATGCAAATTTCAGCTCAGTGCTGGAATCCAGTGAAACCTTCAAACTCAGCGTTATTCATTAAGCAGATTGAAGGAGTGAGATGAAATTCAGCAAATTGCCCGCCTCTGCAGAGTACAATATGTTCATTTTGAAGGGAAACTGGTGTATGGATCGAAGGTGAAGCATAAGCCATACTTACCTCAATGGTTTTTAAAAGTCCATGTCCCTTGCTCAATGCATTTGCACGTATATCACTGACCTGCCTGCCCCTTCACTTTGCATTGGTGATAAAGTCCACCTGTCTGTCCTCATCTGCTGCGTGCACTGATGTCAGGGCACCAAAGGTTCACAAGTGCCTGTCCCACCAAGGTCCCTTAGGAGCCAGACTGTTGACTGGTCCTTTATTAAGGCTAACCTCTGGTCCAACCCTGCTCCCATGGCATTTTGTGGGAGCTATGATTGAAATAGAAAGCTAGAAGTGAGTAGAAAAGACTCTTCCTTCAGCCATTGTGCATGTTACCTTCTTCCTGCCATTTGAGGGATTCATTTTGTTATAATTACACAGGCAGACCAGGTTATTCTTCCCTCTGTGACTGTCTCCATCAGAGATGAGATGAATTTTTTTGTGGAGACCCACAGAAAGAGACAATGTCCAACAAAGGACTGTGTTACTAAACAGGAACAACACAGCAGGAAAAGAACCAAAGGAACATTTTCTCCTGTGTTATGGGGGAGCTGGGGTAGAAAAAATAAGTGGCTGGCTCAGGTAGTCAGAGATCAGCACCCTCTGCTTCCCCTTATTCCTTTTATTTATCTCACACTATGTTACCACAAGGATTCAAGCCTGACCTCTTCAGGGAAACACAGTGATCCCAGCTGGGTTTCAGCCTTGCCTGCCTCTCTGCCACGCTGCTCCTCTGCCGACCTGGAGGGTGAGACCTGTCGCATCTAAGCTTAGAAATGCCCAGTTCAGACCGTCCCCATCCCCAGTCGTGGCACCAGCTCCACCTGGGAAACATGGAGGGGAACAGGCACTTGTCAGATTTGTCAGATCTGGGTTAGATGTCTACTTTGAGATGAGAGGAACAATGCACAAACTACAAAGGGGACCTGGAAAAAGTAGCCAAAATGAACATGCTAAATGAGATGTAGACACTGACATTAAATGTGATGACTCTCACCCAAGGTAATTAGAGGCTAGCAGAGTTAGGGGTAAGTAGTTTAAAGCAGAAGGCTTTGTCCATCATCCAGTTTTTATTTGCTGAAGTAGAAATAGTAAGAAAACCAGTTCTTCAAGGTCTTAGAGGCTAAAGATTGTAGCATGCTGCTTCAGAGCTTGCTTGATTAGTATTTAATTTCAGTCAGTCATCCTCTCCTAATGAAATGTCTCACCTATAACATTTCTCTGAGCTTTGGCAGTTTATTTTCCATAGGAAATTATCTTTTAACAGCAATAACACTTTGTACAACTGAAGTTCCTTTCTTCCAGTGAGTGCACAACACTCTGCAGTTGTTAGCTGCATCTCTCACCACATATAGACCTCTCTTGTTGCCAGAAATACATTGATAAACAGGGATTTCTCTCCAGGGCAAGCCTCTCTTTCTTGATGTATGCAATGCGTGGCAAGATGAGGCACTGATCACTGATTAAGGTCAATCTGTCATACCCTTGTATGCGGTGCTCTCATAACAAAGTAGTAGCTGAGCCAAGAAGGAGCCCTGGGTGCTCATTGCACCACACACACTCCCTAGTTTGTTAATTGTGTTTGAACAATGAAAAGTCATTCTGGAATTAAATCTGGTGTGGACGTCCTCAGCCAAAATGTGCGGTTGCTTTGGACATTTGGGAAGCGAGGTGGCAGGGGTAGATTGCCTGCATCTTACTGCACTGACGGTCGCGTGGCCCCTGGGCAATTCGGGGTGGATTTGGACCACCTACAAGAGTACCGCGGGAAGATTTAGGCACCAGTGAAGGAATTCAGGAAAATGGTGAGCGCTTTAAAAAGCCTACAGCTGGCTAACCGTCACCCATATGTCTGGCCATGAAAGGGGACAGACTGCAAATGGGAGTAGCCCAGCTGCAGCACAAGGCGTCAGGGCAGCCTGGGCTGGTGGGGCCCAAAGGCACGCTCAGCTCCCACAGACCCACGCACCCAGAAGCATGGGCAAGCAGCCCAAACACAACCCGCTGGCGAGGAGATTCCTAACCAGCATCATTTGCTCAATTAAGGTTCATTCCAAAATTGTTTAAAAAGTTAAATTACCCATCTTTTGAATGGGGAAACAGTGAGACAAAGTCCCGAGCCGCCCGGCAGCCCGCAGCAGAGCCCCCTTGCTGCTGTGTTTGCTCTGTACATACTCCTGGGACTTTGCTGTCTCCAATATAAGTGCAAAGTTCAATTGCCATAGCAACAGCATCGGGCAGGTGCAAAACGCTGTATTTTCTCCGCTAGATGCAAAGGAAAACCTTTCTGCTCTGGGGAAGGGGACTGTCAGTACTAATGAAGATTGTATTCTCTTCTCTTACCTGGAAACAGAGCAAGGAAAACTCTTTATTGATTTTTTTGTGACGGAACTGGGGCTCCAGGATTAATTATCTTCTCTGTTTATTTTTGCTATACAATAGGTATCCATATAGACACAGGCAATAAGCATTTGGGCTATATATAATACCATCTGCAAAGCAGCCGAGGGAATTTCTCTCTGCAGCAGACAGGGGCGATGAGAAGGAGGTGAAGTTGCACGGCAAATGATGATGCTTTTCCCAGCAGCCCCATGAAGGTCCCAGCCATGGTGCAGGTCACTTCTGCAAGGCAGAGGTGGCAGAGGTGACCCAGGGAGCTTCCTCCCTCCCTTTCAAGGCTGCTGGGGCTAGTACTCAGGCCAGACATGTAGGGTATGCCTCCCTGTTCAAGACAGACCCAATTTCCCCCTGCTCTGCCCCAGAAGCAGCTTTTTCCAGCAGGGGTGGGGTTGGGATGCTCCCCGAACCTGGGGCTGGGCCAGCAGGAGGTGGCACCGCATCTGCTGAGACATCTTCTGTCACTGTACCCTTAAACCTTGCACCCCTTGGGAAAGCTGGAGGAGGGGGGTGTCCAACAGTACAGCCCAAAAGCACATGTGTTTTCATTACATTACACACCTGAAACCTTGATGATGGGGTCACCCAGCTCAGGGGCACTGTGCCCTGAAGAGGAAGAGAGTGTGGAATAATTGCTGGAGGTGACCTAGAAATTAAACTTATATTCACATTTTAAAGAAAGCTACAGCATTGAAGAAGCTTCCAGGGTGGAGTGCGGCTGACATGCAAGGAATCCATTCCACGGAAGATCCCTAGGCCTGTAACCTTAGATGTTAGCTACACCAGGGGAACCTGGTGTGCCGACTCTAAGAGCAGCTGCACGGAGGGTGGAGCAGAGTGCAGACACCGCGGCCAGGCTCTGTGATACTAGAGGAACTTGAAAGTACCATGGAACAATGACAAGCTGCATAGTTACTACCCTGGGCCAATGGCCTGTCATGTTCTTGACAAAATGCTATCCTTTTGGTGAACTTTGCCCATTATAATATCATTATAATACCGAAACACACCTCCATCCCAAAAGCTACCTGCCTCTCATTTAGGCGGTAGCTGGGCAACAAGATTCAAGCTATTCAGTTACTAGTAGTAGAAATAGAACATTAGAATGTTGTGCATTTTGAAACTCGTAACTATAGAACCCTCACCAGGTAATTATTGTTTTGTATTAGGAAACTAATAGAAACTGGATGAAACAATGAAGAATCGAATAGAGAAGTTTTGTTTGAGTCTTGTAACTATAGAAATGTTGCTTGGATATCCCCTTACCATCTTGATTTGAATAATCAATAGACATTGGTAGAAGTGACCAATGATTATTTTGGGATATGAATATTGATAAAGTTGTATAATCAAAGAAACCAATCATAACAAAGATAATTATGACTAGAGCCACTCAAGCTCCACCTGAAAGGTAAAAGTAGTATAAATATAGCTTAAGAGAGAGAGAATGTTAGGGAAGATACCATCGTCGTGTACCACTCTGACTTCTGGGATCAATCAACAGGCTGAGCCTCTCTTCCCCCACATCGGGACGCCTTTGGGTAAGATTCGAACACTTGGTCATACCAAGTAGCTCCCCGAGAAACTTAGAAATCTCTATAGAGTCACTTTACATCTTTTAACGCGTTTGCAGCCAAGTGGTGTTACTCATATTCTTGGTATTTGCACTTGCTTTGCAGATAGAGAATTTATCACCAGCAATCCAAAGAACCTTTGTATCTGTTGCTTTAATAAACTGCACTATTCATTAATCTAGCCATGATAGTTCTCATTGAACACGACCAAACTCTTTAAGGGTGGCCATGGTAGTTCATGGAACGCGACTAGACTGTATCACATTATTTGTGCATCCGTAATCGTGATAGTTCAGTGTACTGAACACGACCGGACTTATAACGACAGCTTGGGCTACTTTAGCCTTTAACGCAACAGAGGGGGAGGCATTTGGCCACGTGTGTCTGCATAGCCATCAGCCAGTGTACTTTGTAATCTGTCGTTCAATTTCATTATTTGAGGGCTGTCCCTCATTATTTCAAAGTGGCCCTTATTCTATACAAATGCTCTATTTTACTGTTGAGAATATCAGAAGTAAATAACCCTGGGATGGAGGTCAGAGAAAAGTTAATTACAACAAAAGGCCAAATCCCAGAGCATCCTAAGTTTCTAGATCATGGGTACCGCTTTTTATGTCCTTCTCTTCAGGTTTTGTCACAATTTTTGTCCTGTTGTTGTTCCTGGCGGTTTAAAACAAATTACTCCTAGTTCCCATTAACTCTGCAGCCACAATTACATTACCAGAGGGGAGCCTGGCGTGCAGACATCATTCCGTTCAAAGTGGCAGCCTCGGCGGCCGAGAGCTCTCCTCCACCCGAAACACCTCCTAACCTACAACTGACAGATACAGCCACCTGGCGGCGTTTGTGTGGGAAATTAAGGGCATACTTTTACGGTCAGCAACGCCAGCAGAAAAGGGAGGGTATGGTGTACAGATAGCTGTCAGCGGTCGGTCCCACCCTGTTGCAGAAGAGTATTAAACAAACAAGCCCTCCATAATAGTTTCTCAATTTTTTCCACCTTTTTTTTTCTATACATATGTATGTTAAAATTAATTTTGATTTGAAGAATGAGGTCCAGGAACGAGCTGGTGTCACAGCTTTCCAGGCACTTTTTGTATTGTAACATTATCACTCAAGTAAGAAAGTGTACAGGTAAACCATGAGACAGCTGAGCAGTGTCGGTGTGTTTTCTGAGGATGAATGGCTCTGTGATGTTGCATAATAAATACTAATTATTAAATGTGTATTTCCATGTTACACAGTCTTTCCTTCTGTTTCTTAGGGAGTCAAATCCAGGGTAACCATTTTGTTTATTTAGCAGTGTTATTAACAATATCAAATGTGTTACAGGTCAGAAGTGGCCAAAACCAAGACTATTTCATTGACAGAGAAAACTTTGACAGGTCAAAGGAGTCCATAAAAGAGGAACGGAAGAGCAGCAAGGCCATCCCCTTCAAAGGTGCTGAAGGCTTCAGTTAATTGTATTCTGAATCATAAAAAGCACAAATTCAAAGTAACATGTGCTAACAGCCCTCTCCAATGCAACCTTCTATCTAGAAACAATACAGCTAAAAAAACATCTGCTGATGAGGTCAGTGGGATTATCCCCCGCGAGAGTCAGAAGGGCAGGAACTAAATAATAATGCAGAATCAGAAAAAAAAGGCTACAGCAGTGGGAAAATGTGAAGCTCTTTGTTCGTAGTTTCAGCTTTCCTGACCAGCTCCAGTACGTGATCTCTTTCCTGGTGCTGAAACTTCAAGTTCAAATGATCACTGCCCACAGTGCAGCATAATTACTGTGATAAAAATGTGTTGAAAAACAACACAAACAGCTACTAAATCAAAAACATTTTACAGTAGAAGATTTCCCCATCCCACAAACATGAGTAAAGACACAGATTTAGTGTCATTATGACTGACAGTGACTAATTTACTCATCACTAGACAACAGTGTCCACTAGACTCTGTGTGTGTAGGTGAAGATGGGATGGTCAAACTGTACTCATAGAATCCTCTTCCCCTGCAGTTATAGGTTTCCTGAAAGCCCAATTCATGCCTAAGATATTTCCCTGCTCCCACAGAAGCCTTGTGTGAAGAAGACAATGTGGTGGCTTTTAGTCCCGTGAGCATGCTCTTCAAGCCATCACCACAACCGTGATGCCACAAACTTCCAGAAATGGCAAGAGGTGGCAGAGCTTTGAGGGCAGTCAAAGGTTTTTCCAAAAGCAGAAAAGTTAAAATCTGCAATTGCTTTGAGGAGAAGCAAAAGAGTTTCATGAAGAGCCTGACACAGGACTGCTAGGGCCAATGCAGAACAGCAAGCAGAGGTGGAAAAAAGCACCAGCCAGCTCAGTAGCTACGGACATTCACAGTGCAATGCCTTCCAGTGAAGGAATCCAAACCAATTCCTGCTTAAAAGCAGTAGCCTTAAAAGACTCCTAGGAACAAAGGAAAAAAAAAAAAGAAAAAAAAGAAAAAAAGGAAAAAAAATAACCTTGGCTTTATGCTCCTGCCACACTGTCTGCTTGCTGCTAAGGCACAACCTGCAAACGTGTGCTGGGCTTGCAAATCGTACGGAAGCATCTGTGCCTGGAGACCAGTCCTGCTCCTAAGTCAGCATTTTCTCCCCCGATGTCCCAGAACGATGAAAGTTGACCTTACTGACACCGCTGTGCTAGAAGAAATGGAAGGGACCATTTGCGTCACTTAAGCGACTCCATTGAGGTGACAGCACCACGGCACCCATGGCAAGCCCCGCTGAACAGCGCAGTCCCCAAACAAAACTCTCCATGAGTCTGCATCTGCTCCCATCGCAACAAGTACCAAAAATGCCCTTGACTTCAGCTAGAGCAGGATCAGGTGCTCTCTTGTGGGAAAGGCAGAGCCATCCTAGCAGAGAAAATCAGAGCCTATTAAATAGGATAAAATACAGCAACTGTGAAGGAATCCTTCATCCTTCAGGGGATTTTGGGGGGAAAGCACCCCTGTATTTCCATTATTGCTACAGAAGTCCCTTGATGAGACAGACGTGGCTGTGAAACTCCAAGTCTGCCCTTGTAGGGACAGGACTGGTAGGTTAAGACACAGTTATTTTATAGCCAGAGTGGTTTTTCTGCTTTTTAAGCTCCCTGAATCTCTTTGGATAGCTGAGCAAAACTGACGAGGTTAATAAAATCCAGGCAGCTAAGAGGCAGCTGTGACACTGCTATTTGCGGGGCACCAAACCAAGAGGTCAAGCACGCTGACTTCAGCCATGTTACGCTTGGGATGAATGGGACCCATGAGATTTTTGTTCAGTTCACAACTGCGCAATGACATGGTGTTTAAAAGCTCAGGGTGTCTTAGCCCTGGTACACCCCCTGGCTGGGCACGCTCCCGACGCTGCTTTCAGTCCAGCACCTGTGCTTTGAGGCACAGCAGCATCCAGGCACTGCTTCAGGCTCATCTCCCCGGGCTCACCCGGGGGTGCACTGAGCTGCGCCATACCCCGGCAAAGGGCTGGCACTCCAACAGCACCAACCAGGTCCCAGGCATGTCTTCGCCAGCCTCCGCCACACCTCATGGCCACCTTTTCCTGTAACACAGCCCTCACGGGGCTGGCTGAGCTGTTCACGGCTTATCCCTCCAGGGAGCTTGTACTTGCAGCCCATACAGCCCGTAACACACAAATCCTGCCAGAGTAGGGGTTTTGGTCTCTTTTTTTAAGTCTTTTGCTTTAGACCACACAAGAAATGCACAGATCCAGCCCAAAGAAGAAATCATCTATATGCTATGCCATCCTCGCTTTGCCTCACCACCCTAAATTGTTTTTTGAAATTGAGGGAAATTCATCCCAGGAAAGGGGCGCCTGCTCACTCTCCAGACGTCAGGAGCACAGCTGACCTTTGGAGGATGAAGGCTCTCTAATTTTGCTGTCTGTGTCTTTCAAACAGGCCCAAGAGACAGGTATACTCTTTTTTCTACCATGAGGTAACCCCACGTCTGCTTTTGTCAGGTGATCAAGGTCTCTCACAACACGAGCTGATTCTTAGTGAATAAAACGTCTTTTCCAAATAATCACATATGACATCAACAAAATAAAGCTTATTTAAAGCATATGCTAGCAGAGTTGTTATTTACTGCTGGAATTGTTTTCGCAGACAGAAAGTAAATTTTATTTGAACAATTCATTGTTGTAAATTAGGAGTACAAGGCTGTATTTGTTCAGGAAAAAATCCTACTACTGGAGTATAAATGCTAAATGCAAATTTCTTGACTGATAAAACAAAAATTAAATAAGCAGTTTAAAGTATTTTTAAAGTATGTCTTATTCTAATCTGAAGACTTTGACATGTCTAATATATGCGGAATTCCAGTTTAAGCCCAAGTTTTATCAGCTGTTTGTAAAGTTCTCCTCTCAAAGATAGACCACCCTTTGTAGAGCAAAGAGCAGCCGTGTACCAGGTTCTGCAAATTCCTTGTCCTCTGCTTATCGTTAGATGCAAAAACATTAGTGAAGTGTATAGCATTAATCATATATGTAAGTATTTGCAGAACCGAGCCACCATTTGACCCTCCACACTGCTGAAGACAGGCAGTATTAGAGCCAGAGAACAAGTCGCAAAGTCAGGGCATCCTCTTTCAGCTATATCTGCTCAATAAAAAACTCTCTGCATGGAAATGAGTGGAGTACTGCCTATTTAGGCAGACTGGACCAGACCCGACATCCAATGAGTCTTTCCGGGGAAACTGGATCTGGGTAGGACTTGTGATTACATGTTTCTGACATTGGCTGCTGCTGGAGGGAGAACACCAGATGAGATGAACTGCTCCAGCAAGTGCTAAGTTCTTAATGTAGGCACTTTATGGAAATTGTTGAAAAACATTCTAATTGGAAGCAACTTCTGCTTCTCTAGCCTATAATTTTCCTCATTTTTTTAGCACTGGGGCATTTGCATGAAAACAAGCTCTTCGTTTTTAAAATTCCACTGCTCTTGTTGTTTATTCCCCACTGGAATTCATAATCCTGTGTTTGCACAAAGCACTATAATTGGTTGCTGTGGAAGGGTTTCTATCAAAAGGAAATGATTATTAATAATCAAGACTGAACAGTTGCATAATAGAGATTAGTAAAATAAGCACCATTCTAATAATAATGCTAATCTCCATGAAACCAATCTCTTCAAATGCTTTGAAACATAAACATATCCCAGTGATAAAAATCATCTCTAAACATGAAGAGCAGTAAGAACTGTAGGAGCAAGTACAGGTGGAGGTTGACTGTATCAGCAGGAGCCATGCATTTTGCAGCTGGCTATAAGTTCAAAATTCCACCGTGAGCTGAATGTGCCCCAGACTAATATCTATAAGACTCAACTGGCAATTAATTACTTCATATAGGCAACTCCTGCGGCCCAAAATATATGTAATAATGAACTAATACAAAGAGCGAGTTTCTCCATGTCATCTATTTCTGAAATTCTTGAGTGAAAGAGAGGCTTTGCTGGTAGTTATTTCTGATATGCTTACTGCAGACATGGAAGGCTTCATTTTCTGGTTCGTGAGACTCAGCGGTCTGGCACAGGGGACTCTGTTTCTAAATATCCTGGGGAATCAGCGAAGAGAGTCCTCCGAAGGGCTTTTGACCAGATCACAATCTTGAGACAGTTTTTGAAGTCCATGAGAGTCTGCTGGTACATTACTAACTCCCTGCAGACCTTCAGGGCTAAAGCATCTTCCTCCTTACCAAAGAACTTCCAAATTTTCCCTTGTAAAACACATTTCTTTTTTTCCAGCCCATAGTGATTCCAACTTTTAACCCAGAGCCATGCTATTTCAATGGCAGTACGAGCAACCCTTGTTTTGGAGCAATGCGGTGGGGACCTGGACACTTAGCCAGGGCACCCAGTCCCTGGGTTTACCTATGCCAGACCTCCAGAGGAGTGCCCTGCTGCCTGCCAAGTCACTCTGAGTCAGGTTTAACACAAGTCAGGATTTAAGAATAAAATGTTTACTTTAAAACATTGATATGCCATCATGGAACAACGTTATGAAAAGATAAAATAAATTGCCTTAATAAGGGCATATTTAACAACATAGACCCTTCTCCATAGCAGCTACCATCTACCTTTTATTGTTCTAGGTTAAACAATAATATCAATTGAGTTCTTTTTTCTTTTGTGATTGTTTCTGCCTCCTCTTGCATCTTTTCCTCAATCCTCCCACCTGCCATCTCCCTGGGAGGCAGCAAACAGAGCGGCATGGAGGAGCACTCAAATCATTCCTCCACGCCAGCCCCAGCTGGGATGTTCAAAGCTTGCTTGCTTCTCACCTATGAAACCTCCCTCCTGTGCCTGTGCCTGGCCATTAGACACCACTTGGTGCTCCGTGTCCAGTAAGGAGATGAAAGTCACTTTTTTCCTTTCCTTTTCTTCTACATAGGTGGTTCTACAAACTTTTCAACAGCCAAAGTTAAATATCATGTTCCTGGCTTCAGACTGCTTGTCTGTTACAACATCCTGAGGAAACCTTGATGAATCTTATGCATGATATTATGATAAATATTAACGTTCAGTCTTCTTCCTATAGAAGTCAAGGTCCAAGTACCACTTCTTCGGGTGCAGCCTTTGTCACTAAGTGAATTGTTTGGTGGTATTATGACACCGAAGGGCTTGGAAATATCCTTTCCCTTGCTCTCTTCATCAAGAAGACATCAGGAAGAATTTCTTTACTGAAAGAGTGGTTAGGCATTGGAACAAGCTGCCCAGAGAGGTGGTGGAGTCGTCAACCCTGGAGGCGTTCAAAAAAGGCGTAGACATGGCACTCCAGGGCCTAGTTTAGGAGTCATGGTGGTGTTAGTTGATGGTTGGACTTGATGATCTTAGAGGTCTTTTCCAACCTTAATGATTCTATGATTCTATGATTCTATGATTCTAAGCTACCTTTCTGGTAAAAACAGGCTTTATCAGACAGTGAAGGGGAAGTGGGAGCTCTCTCTTTTCCTTTGGCCAAATAAACTCTGTTGATGCAATTAGCTAAATTCAAAGCCAGCCTGATTCATGTGGGTTAACTTAAACTTGTTCAGTAAATAGACATACAGCTGTAGTTAGGCTTCGTCAGTGATCTTCTCTGGCATTTATACATGAGTAATGGCCCTCAAACCCTACACAGGCATGCAGGAATCCTTCTAGAGCTCACGTAAGACAAGAAATACTCAGTTCAAACCAAAGAAATGAGACATTAGTATGCAAGCAAAAGGATAGTATTTTGGAGATGTACAGGTTTGGATTTTCAAAAGGCTTTGAACAAGCTCCTCGCCAAAGATTGTTAAGCATCTGAGTTGTCAGGATATATGTGGGAATACAGTCTTCTGAATTAGTAACTAGTGAGAAGATGCAACACAAAGGACACAGATATCGTCCAAGTTCACAGTGAAGTGAATTTCCCAGCAGGATCCAGCGAGGATTTGAGAGACCTGTATTAAATAGCATGTTTGTGTATGACCTGGAAAGGGGAAGGGGGTAATTGAAGTGACAAAGTTCACAGGGGGTACAGAGTGATTCAGAGCAGACAGACCCAACTGTGAGGAAAAGCTGAAGTCAAACTGATGGTGCAGAGCTGCAGAGGGATTACACAACACGGAGATAATGGCAGGCAAATTTCAGTGTCAGCAACTGCAAAGTAATGCACATGGGGAAAAAACATAACCTTAGAGAAGTTATAACCAGTCAGGAAAGAAATCTTGAAACCATGTGTTGCTTCTCTGGAAGTAACTCAGTGCTCAACAATGGTTAAAAAAGTGTTTGGGGAATTACTTGCAAAAGGATAGAGAAAAAAACAGGAAATACTATTATGCCATTGTATAAATCCCCAGAGCATATATTCATCGAATATTGAGCACCACTCTGGACATGCCATCTCAAAAGGAATACAATGCAGTTGGAAACAGCGCCGGGGGACAGCAGGACGGTATGACTTGCATATGAGGAAATGACTAAACAGACTAGGAGTTCACTTTGGAAGCGATATGAGTGAAGGGGTATATAACACAGGGCTCCACAATCAATGCGCTGTTGCTAAAGTGAATAGGGAAAGTCTGTTCCCGACTTGCTATTTATCTGGGAAGAGTGACATGGTCTGGCAGCAGGTTTAAAACAAAGAATAGGAAGAACTTTTTCACCCAACACATAACTGTATCTCTGAACTCCGTGACACAGGATAATGCAAAGTGCAGAAATGGCGATCATTTCAAAAGGGGATTAGATCAATTCATGAAATGCCACTGAAGGCTATTAAACATGATGGTCTGTCTGCAACTACTTACTGAGGAAAATCCCTCAACCACAGACAGAGTGAAGGTGGCAAATCATGCCAGGTAATACCACATATATCCTCTATATCTGCCCTTGGCATCGGCTGCTGGCCACTGGCAAGGGCACATACAGGGCACTGGGTCTAACCTGTTACGGTAACTCTCACCCTAACACCTTTACAATGACTACAGTTTCCATGCCGGTAACTTGGGGTCCAGTTCACAGCTCATTGGAGTTAGAGATTCAATTTCCTGACATTTGGCTACATGAAATTCCGTGAATATCAGCCTATTAAATCATTATGAATAAGTTTGTTTCACCAGTGTCAGAGAAGGAGGCAAATGCACAGATGTTAGTCTATTCCCAGGGTTTCCTTTGGAGTCAATTATTTTCATCTGAAATAAAGCCACGGTAACCTCATAGAGATACTGCACCCCAGATTTTGCTGAAAAAAGACAGAAAGGACAAGGCAAACCCAGGTTTGGCTCTCTCCAGCCCACGCAGCCCTCTTGCACTACCCCAGCTGCCTTTGTGCCCATAAACTCTCACACCATTCCCCAGAGGCTGCAACACAGGCACCAGTTTCACAGTCTAAAGCATGACTCTGGTGGGCTTCAGCATGGCCTCTGCTTCCCCAGACACTGTAAGCTGGGGGAGGTGTGGTTGGAACACCCGCACAAGCGCAGCCACAGGAGTACCTCATGTGGCCAAAGAAAAACCCAGGGCCAAATAGTATATGGTATAAACAGAAGTAATTTGCTCTGCCAGAGAGGACCAGCACTAAGTCGGGTTGACACACGTTGGCTTTTCTCAGCTGGCAAAATGAGCCTGAGGTCTCTGAGTTGAAAGCTGGGGAAATCCAAGGAGACAAAGTGAAAGACAGACTGGCAGAGGGTAAGTGTGTTATAAGAGGGGGATGCTGAGAAACAGAGAGCACCACCTAAGGTGAGGAATTATACGTGAAGGCTTAAGGCTGTCCTGTGGGATGCTGTGCCTATGGGAAGCTCAGTGAAAGACCGTGAAACTTCAGAAAAGCATCAGGGAGCTCTGGGGCCAGAGAAATCATGACCAGCAACTACTCCCACCAGAATTTTCCCTGCAAACGCTTCCACGTCTCTGATCACCAGATGAAGATTTCTGCTTTGCTGCTTCAGCTTATCCAGGAGTCTTTGTCCCAGGCAATGCACTTACATTATTTTTAGCATACACAGCAAAATTCGATTTTGTTTCTGAAACATCCAGTTCTCCCAGCTTTCACTACTGAGCTTTTGTTGGGGCCACACAGTTTTACAGGATTAGAACCTCTGCAGTTTAGCGGAGTCAGATTCATCAGATACCAAGATGGGTAAAACTGCAGAGTCCAAAGGAAGTCATTAAAATCTCCGTCGAAATAAGAAATTACAGTCAACATAGGAGTTCTTTTTTCTCAGTTTGAGCAAGCAAGATATGCACCTGAGCATTTAGGCTTTAGAGGCTGTAGAAGCCAGGTTTACCACTAAGTCTGACAGTACATCATTATGACTATGGGAGTAACTGAGTTACTGTAAATCAAACCTTCTACATATGTGATACTTCATGTATTATCTGATACATAGGAAGTTTTCTGTAGAAGTCACAGGACTATGTGGCTAATAAACCCCAGGAACAAAACACAGATATTTGTTTTTACTAGTTTTAAAAGCCTGAAAAATCACAGAACCTCGTAGATGTTAAATTAACGAAGCATTGAAGTATTGGAACAGTTACCAGGGCAATATGTTTATGTACAATTGTAAGAAATTAAAAAGCACAGTTATTCAGCATATAATGAGGAAGAAAAACACACAAAAAAAAGGTAAAGGAAAGTGCTGACAGCCCAAACTTCTGTCAGTAGAATGACAGAAGAGAAGTATAAAACCCTCTAAAAACTGGTACTTTTATGGAGAAAAAATACTCCCCCAAGGGTAGCACTTCTGAGATAGTAGCTAGAATGTACCATCTGAGGTCAGCTTAACAAAGGTGAGAGTATATGAAGAGCTAATCAGACCTATAACTTCTGTAGCTTTATACTTTTATATGACTTTTTCTCACTGGTTGAATTTTGTTAAAATTAAAATTGTACTTCATCAGTCTGAGAATTTGTTCCGATTTTCTTTCTTCTTTTTATGTCCACAGTTTTTACACTTGAAGCAGTTTTTGTAGCTAACCGAGTGAATGCAAAACTTAGTTTCAAAAGGTGTACAAATATTGCTAATTTATTGTAGTTACATTAGTAGCTCCCTAAGGGATGGGATCCCAGGTTATTTTCCCTCCTTTGGAAAACCAGCCCACCTCTCACCTCCTAATCCCTCTGGGAGGGTCCCTCTGGGGCAGTGGTGCCAAGGAAGGGTCCCCTCTCCACACCCTCTGCTTTGCCTAGCAAAGATTCATCAGGAAGAGAGATGACAGGAGAGGGTTTGACTTTGTGTCCTAGCAGCTAGGTGCTTATATTGGACATGAAAGTCATAAGCCTGCTCCAGAACTAGATAGATAGATAGATAGATAGATATAGATAGAGGGATAGATAGATAGATAGATCCCTGCTCCAGAACTATATGTATTTTTATACAGTCGTTGCTTAAAAGCTTAAAATGCATAAAATTCATTAAAATAAAGGGAGCAGAAGTCCCTTGCCTTACACTGAATCCCTTGCCCTAGGCTGCAGAGCCAGACTAGGTGTACGGTGTGTGTTTGAGGCAGGCAGGACCCCCAACCTTACGGCACTCAAATAAGGACATAGTGAAGCACACGTCCCCGCTGTCAGGGCGCAGCCACCAGCCAGCACTACCCTCAGCTGAGCCAAGTGCCTGGACGTGTGGCTTTTGCCTGCAGTGCTGAACAACCTCACCTCCCACCCGGGTGCTGCTCTTGGCCGACTAGCGATGGTTGCTGGCAGCTCTGGCTCCCCCGGACCAAGACTGTCCTGCAGGACCTGCTCTGGCGGTACAGCCCCCTGCAGCAGTGGTCTGGATGCAGGGCACCTATGATCTCATCCTGTTCAGGAATTTTGATAAATCCCAAAAGGCACCTGGTGGTATATTTAGATGCCTAAATAGCCTTATTAATCTGATCAGTGAATAAGGGCAGCTTGCTGTCTGTACGAGTAACATAAAAGAATGGCGTCTATTAGCATATTAAGCATTATTGAGTGTTCCTTATCCTAACATCTGAAATGCCCAACAGGAAAACCTGATGGGCACAGGTTCACCCACCCAATTCCAGCTACCTCTGGCCTTCTCCTGGAAAGGGACAAGGTAAAAAACAGCTTTCTGATGTCAAACACGAGTGCTGTTGGAGGATGAAAATTTTCAGGTGAGTCACTGAGGTTCTGCGAAAACTAAGAAAGGAAAAAAATGTAACAGCTAATCCCTACAAGAATAGATCTTGTTTCTCAGGCTATTCATAGACCGTGTCATTAAAAACCCCAGCTCGAGGCTCTGTTCCCCCAGCCCTCTCCTGGAGGCTCTCCTCTGCTTTCTGGTTCCTGTGTAAGGAGTACATATTTTGGTCGAGGATAGCGCTGACACAGTGGCACCTACCAGCTGTCCAAACGCTGGCATGGGCAGCTGGGCAAGCCAACAGCCCTCAGGCTGTGCAGCTTCAGCTGGAGGTCTGGCACAGATGGAGATGCAGAGTAACCAATGCTGGTTTAAAGGAGAAAAAGTTCTTCTGAATTGATTCCCTGTTGTTTTTAATCCCAGGCAGCATTTGCCTTTGTTTTTGCTTTCTCTTCCCTATCCCTTTCAAGGGCCGTCCTACTGTCACTGCCATCATGGTCTCTACTGAAGCCCAGCATAGTTTACAGTAAGACTTAACCTTTCAATTCATCACGGGCAATACAGTGGTTAAAATCTCAAACACCCAATCAGAAAGTCACAGAAAGGCTGGCAGCTTTTGAAGTTGCTGGCAGAATGCCGTGCTGATAAGATGTGGTGGGTTCACCTTGGCTGGCTGCCAGACGCCCACCCAGCCGATCTCTCACTCCCCCTCCTCAGCAGGACAGGAGGAGAAAATAAGATGGAAAAGCTTGTGGGTTGAGATAAAGACAGTTTAATAAGAAAAGCAAAAGTTGTGCATGGAAGCAAAACAAAAAGAGGAATTTATTTGTTACTTCCCATTAGCAGGCAGGTGTCCAGCCACTCCCTGGGAAGCAGGGCCTCAGTACCTGTAGCAATTGCTTGGGAAGACAAAGGTCATAACCACGATGGCTCCTCATTCTCTCCCTTTCCCTCAGCTTTTATTGCTGAGTACAATGTCATATGATATGGAATATCGCTTTGGTCAGCTGTGCTGGCAGTCCTCCCTCCCAGCGTCTTGCCCACTCCCTGCCCACTGGCCTTTTCTGGATGAGAGGGTTGGAGAGACAGCCTTGATGCTATGCAGGCACTGTTCAGCAGCAGCCAAAACACTGGCGTCTTATCAGTACTGGTTTTTTTAGCTACAAATGCAAAGCCCAGCACCATACAGGCCAGTGTGAAAAAAGCTAACTTCATCCCTGCCAGACCCGGTAAGAGTTGAAAGAATCTAATTGGCTATATTGCAAAAGAAAAGGAAAAGAAGAAACAAACCCTACACCAAATCTTGCCTGTTTTATAAGCAAGTCTACTACAGACAACCATAGTTCTACAACTAATCCAACTCCATAGGTGGCTACTCTTCCAGCACCAATTAATTCCCTTGCAATTAGGCAATAAAGAAGAGCAAGCTCCATAGCTGAGATTTACACATCCTTTGTCATGGACATATGGGAATTGAAGAAGATCTGTTCTTTGTCTTCGGGATAATGGTTCTTCCTGGCTCACGTAGTACACTCAAAAATATAGGCGGATTGTTTTCCTGTCATTTCTTTTTGCAACAACAATTACGATCTGGTGATACTTTCAGTTTGGAAAGGATGTCCAACTGGAGAAATGATACAGAAAGGCTTAAACTCTACAGACCATCACCAATTCATTTTTGTGCTCTGGAAGCATGAGTACCTACAGAGCTGGATGAGCTATAAAGGCGATCGGATGCTCTGCTTTGGCTATAGCCAGCTTGCCAGCCAAGACCTCGGGAGCGGGAGCACTACCTCTGCTCTATGTGCTCAGATGTGATTTTGCACTGGGAAGCCACAGGTGGGACAAAATCCAGCACCTTTCCCTGGAAAGGGAGGGAAAAAAAATCTCCTCACAGATGTAGTAAGCGCTGAGAACTTTGATCTTCGTATAAACTTAGCAAAGACTGGCGCTATTTTCTAAGTAGCAAAGCCTAGCTGAAGCCAGGTGGAGTACCAACAATGAGGAAATAAGGCTGAACAGGGAACAGGCCTGAAAACCACCACAAGCAAGGCATGGTTTCACCTCACTTAGCACAGTCATGCTGGAAACGCAGCATGCCCAGGTCCCACTGTAGCCACCAGAGAGGCACTTCTGAAAGCCATTTAGACCTTACGTTGGCTGATTTCCCTTTTGGGTTTGCCTATCACTCTCCATCGATGACGGAACCAGTCTAGCAGGGCGGCAGCGCTGCCCATGGAGTCTGTCTTGCTCCAGTACCTAATTTTAAGGCGTGCCGAGTCGGAGCCAGTCCTCTGAGTGATTTTTTTTTCTCATGCTTAATCTCATCTTGACGACTAACAAGTGAAAGCATAAGAGTCTTAAATTACAGTTACTGTCCTTTGAACTTGGCTAATACTGGGCTCTGCAACAGGCAAAGAAATTACATGTGGATGGACAGGAAAAAACAGCAGCTCAAATTGAGGGCACTGCACCCAGGGCACGCTACATTGCTATGACATTCGCACATCGGAAGCTAATCATTGAAAGTTTTTTTAATCATTTATCTTTTGTGGCCCTCTCAAAGCTAAATAAATGTTCATTCACTCCCTGGTAATAGCTGACAAAGTCCTGGATACTGAAACAAAGCATTCAGTCCTATTTAGTCATATTCTGGAAAGCTATTTCTGTCTATTTTTCTTTTTTTGTTGTTGTTATTATTAACACTGTCCCATTAAGAAGCACGATAATTATTTACAAACTAAAGAAGTGGTAAATATGTCTGGGTGCAAAATTTATTAGTGAGAGGCTGTTGCCTGATGTGACAGAGATTGGTGTAATTCCTAATTTTTCACACAAAACAAAACAATTCCAATAGGGAATTGTTGAAAGTGTTGATAAATCTTTTCTATGATATATTTAAAGGCTGCTGGTGAACACTGCGAGACATAAATCACAGAAGGTGGCATTTTTAACTAGTAAATAAAAAGTAAATGAAAATATCGTCACATAGATTTAGAGGGTGTTTGACAACAAGGACCTATGAGTGATTTTTTTTTTTACTGGTAAGAGCTCTAAATGGGGAAAAGCAAATACTGGAAGTCTAGATTGCAACCCTGCATTTGTAAGGCAACAGCCTGTCACCAAAACTTGAATTATGACTACTTCCAACTGAGAAAAATGACAGAATCTGGCCCACAGCATGTACCAACATCCACTTTGCTCAATTGTAAAAGAATCTGGAGGACAAAGCACAAAGTGGTTCAGAGGGAAGGGATCAGACGGACCCATTCAGAAGGCTTAGAGTCTGTCCTAAGCGAAGGGGAAATCTTACGCTTACGTGAACAAAAGAAAACAAAGCAAATGAAAACAAAGCCGGGGACATGCTGGCTGGAAAGCACCAGGCTTGAGCTGTAAAACAGATGCAATAAGAAGCTGCAATTTGCCACTGTCGGCGAGTAGTGCCCATATTATTTTTGGATGCGCAGGGTGAGAATTATCTAATCTAGAATTTCCCCTCTTATCAGTAAATGCAGATTTAACTCAACATGCATAACCCTCAGAATGAGCAGTGTGTTTTTCGCATGTGTTGCAAATCGGGATGTAACAGCACAGGGTCAAGGAGCCTAAAGGTTACCATCTCGAACCTCCCTTTCTTTTCTGTTACCAGTGTTGTATGATGGAGCAAAACTGCTCTGCAGTCCCTCTCTGACACAGCTCCTCCCAGGGCATGGGACTGTCGGGAGAGGAAGATACGGGACAACCTCTTCCTACCATCACTCGGTCTGCGCGCGTGGCCACGGCAGGTGTGGTTACCGGCAGTGCGCCGTCAAAACCTATCAAGCAAGACAGTCATTTTTACTCTTTAAAGAGATGCAGGGCAGCTTTCTTTGGTTTGGATCATGCACAACTGAATTTCCAGTTTCTTAAAGTTCACTGAATTCTGCTGGAGTGTATCCAAGCTAGAGAAGTCACTTCATGAACATCTTTGCTATACCGGCTATTTAAGAAGTTTAGAAACTAATTTGAAATATTAAGCTTTTCTATCTTAAAGTTTGTTCTCAAGTCTGATACTCCCTATGGTAAGGAAGGTGTTCCTCACTAGCAGGAACATCAGAAAGCATTTCCTGGAAGAAGACTTACGTAGAACAGCTTAGCCTTTTGGTTCAATAGTCCCATAAGCATCAGACTAAGGCTAGGTTTTCTGCCAGGAAACTTCTTATCTGAGACATATGTGTATCCTGATACATATATTATATTCCAGAGCCTGCAGTGAAAAGTAAGGTTTGCCCTTGTCTTGTCTGTGGAAGAACGTGGATTCCAGGCAAATTCCATGTTATTGCAGTTTTGAAGGGGTCAAATCCCCACTTTTTCTACTGCCATGCACTGAATTAACCAGCTTTTGCGGTTCAAAATCAAATTCTTCATGTGGAGTGGTGAAGAACTATACGAGTGTGGATTCCCCTGGATGGAAAAAACTAATAAATCCCACATTTTTAGTAAGTCAGCCCAGATTTTTACCACACAGTCCGTTAATAGTGCCAAGGAAGGGTATAACGCCATTAAGTCAATGGAGCTGTATCTTTCTTCAGTTCTATTTTCTTCATTTGGTTTAAATGGTGTCGCCAACATTTCTCCTTTTTAAAATAAACACAGATAGGCTTTTTTATTAGCACCAAGTTTCTAGCTGGGGGAAAGGATGAGAGAAAGTTAAATTGAGTTTGCTTCATTAGAATGTTGTTTGCATAATTACTGAGCTTATGCAGCTGTTACTATCTGCAGGTGTTAAATGCTGGGCAAGACTTCTGTGTCGCTACTATGAAAATTTTAAAAAGCACATTTTTAGTAGCAACACTGCGCACTTTTAAGTATTTTAGATAAGCTTCCGTTTCTGATTATTTTGGTCTACTTATGGGTTCCCACATTTGTAAAACATACGTATCACACACCAAAATATTTCTCGTATTGTGATGCAGCAGTCACAGCAGGAGAGCAAGGGATATTAATTCCCTCAAGCTGCCCCTGAACAATGCATGACCTTTCTCTGCCTCTCTACACCCTTTGTAAAAAAGACTTTTAAACTATCACCTCAAGAGACTGTGACCTGGTCTGACTTCTCGGCATCCACAAGGCAGGACATACTCTAGTGGAAGGTGCAGTGGGGGCCATCGATTCACGTGAATGTTACAGGTTTGCTATTAGCCTGTGCACTGAAGGAACCAAGCCTAACACAATCAGACGGTCCGCCTGTATGTCCATTTTTCCTTAGCAACTTCTGAACACACCAGGCAATTTCCACTGGACTGAAGCAGTAGTAGTCTCAGCTGTATTTCGCAGATATTTCATGAAGACGGGTGGTAAGGAAAAGGAGAGAAATCCTATTAATGATCCCACAGAGGAATGGCAAGAAGAGTTCAGCCATTTTTTTTTTTTATTTGGTAGCTTTGCCTTGATTTTCTCAGCCTGTTTCACCCCTATATCTTTAAAAAAACTTTATGCATATTCTTGCAGAAAGCTGCTTCATGAACCTTATCGTTCACTTTCCCAAGCCTCTCAAAGGCCATTTGTCGCTCCATAAGTTCGTTTTAGCTCTGCTCAGAGCCACCCATGAAATGATGCTGTCTTGCCTCCCCTGCAAGGCCAATCTCTGGGCTCCCCCCTCCGCCCAGTGTTCAGAAGCCCCCCCCCATAACTCCAGGTTGGACACTGATGACCACTGCCATCTGAAATAAACCATCACTCCTGCCTTCTGCCTTTTGCTGAGCAACCCTGAGCTGGAGTCCTTGCCTTCCCCAGGATGGTCCTCCCTAAGGCTGGCCAGAAAACACGCTCTTTTCTCAATCAAAATGTAAAGAAATGAAAAGGGTTTATGGGTATTTCCATGGAAATTTTCGACTTCAAGACAAAACATGAGATTTTCTCTGAAAGCTTGCCTGGGAGTATTGCTGTGTTTCATGACAGCGCTGATCCAGGCGCCTCTTGTTTCTGCTTCTGCTATGGTGTGAGCAGCCAGCTGAGATGATCCATCCCACAAGACAACCCAGTGCCCCTTGTGAAGAAGTCCTTGCACCTGGCTGTGTGGTCATTTTCTAGAACCTGCCTTTTGACAACAAAAATAATCTGCGTTTTTCTGTGCGGAGGCAGCATTTTTCAGGAAATAGTATAATTTAGCAAAGCACAAGCTTTCCATCAATAACAGCTTAGATACACTGGTTTTTATGCCAATTTCCTAGTTCCAAAACCTTTCCCTTGTGGCATTTTGAGGGAAAGGCGTGAGGATGCACAGGACTCCCAGGCGTGTGCTAATAGACTGCTTCCAGCCTAACCCACTAACAGACCATGCAGCACTTCAGAACAGTTCAACCCACCACTGCTTGCTTTAATCGAGTAGGTATCCAGAAAGGGTTTTTTTAAGACGCAGCAGTGGCCTCATTTCACTGTATTTTGGTTACAGTGTGGGTGAGATTCCTCCATCCAGGTGCCTAAATGTGAGTTAGGGTGGGGTTAGTGCCACTGCCAGCCAAGGCCACTTGAGATGCCTTCAGCTGCCGCTCCAGAAGGACCAGGGTCTCCCACTGGTCCTGTGCCATATCTGCCAGTGAAGGATCTCAGATACCTGTACTGAGGGGCCTGAATGAAGCCCTTGATCTCCACTGAGTAGAAGAGGGCTTGGGCACCTGGTTCACAGCCGGGTGTCCGCATGTACACTTCTAACTACAAACTGCTAAACCTTAGAGCTGAAGGTTTATCTATGCCTTTAGTCTGATGCTATTTAGACCAGATCTGAGGACATTGCTAATGCCCGTGTTTCTGATGCTGTATTTTGGGTGATGCTAGTGCCGCAGCACCCGATAGCAAATCACAGTCCAGCCTCTTTGGGGAGCCAAACTCTTCCCAGTGCTGCCAGAGGAGCACACACAGCACCAGCATGATGCACAGATGCTGAGCTTCCCCTCTCCTCTTACTCCAGGTCTGCATCGCGCCTAATTTACACCCCCAACACTGGTAAATTCCTGTCCCAAACATGGTGCTCTCCAAGTGGCTGATCTACTTGCTGCAGTGTATTTTAGTCACAGCAAAACCCAAGGAACAGGATATGTCTTCTCTAACTCTGCCAGACAAGCATTTTGCATTTGATGAGGGACAATTTATAATGGTTGTCGGCTGAGCTGAGAGCTGGCAAGTGTGGCAATCTGATTTCAGGCGGGGAAAGACTCAGGCAATGAGGGAGTGCCTTATCACTCCAGAGCCTTAGGAAAATACCCAGCCACTTTCTGAGAAGAAGATGTTTGAAGTGGCTTACCCAGGCTGCTGACAGGTACCCTGACTTGGGCTCTTCACTCCCACATGCGGCTGGCACTGACGGTGGCCCCACTATCCAGAGAGGCACGTGTGGGAGGGGAGTCACCCTGGACCCCGAGCCCACCCGGGGCATCGCCCTGCTCCTCCTGCCGCCACCTTCCAGGGACCCAGCCCCGGCCTCCCACCACGCTTTGGCTCCTTCTCACAGGAAGGAGAGAGAAGAGAGAAGGAGATCTCATGGGCGTCTCCTCCCCGGCCCCGAAATGATCTCTAGCAAACTCTTCCTGCTTCCGCTGAAGTTATGGAAACACCGTATGAGTTAGAAGGAAGGTCAGAGCCCGTGGCAGGAACCCAGCCCCATGGGTGAACACGGGCTCTACAACATTTGGGTACCCAACGACTCTTTTGCTTAAACCAATTGGTTTTGTATTGAGGCTTCATGAAGAACAGAAAAAATAGCAATGGGTTCGGCCCACCCATGGTATGCTTTGTACCTCTCATCTTCCACAAAGAGTCATCCCTCGTTGCTGTTTCATAATGTCAGGAATCAAGTTTACTGTCAGGACACGCCGAGTAGGTGAAGCACAATTTGGAGGGTAGACTGAAGTGACTCCATAAGGAGAGCTCTCGGGCTAAAAGGAAATCACCAGGGGGGTTCCTTAAGGAAATCAGATTTGGGGCAATCTGGGGGAATATCTTAGCAGTAGCCTTCAATGTGAATACAGACACTTGCTTTCAGACATCAGCAATGGCTCAAACTTTCCCATCATGAGCTTCTTAGAGGAATTAAAAAATGCTTGGTAAAACTAATGCACAGGGTACGGGTGAGCCTCATCCAGTGCAGCACTCCGCTTCTGCTCACCTCGCTTCACAAGGAGGAACATGAAAAGCCCGGATCCCATGTGGGGCTGCCAGGGGGGCCAGCAATGGGGAGCCAGCCTGACAAGCAGAGACCCAGAGAGCCCAGGTTGTTCATCCCACGGAGGAGAGGCAGAAGGGGGATGCCATTGCTTTCCTAGAAATGCCTGCCGGAGGGCAGACGAGATCCTCACCCCAAAAGACAATGCTGGCACAAGGCTAAATGCCTATGAATAATTCAGTCTGGAAACTCGATCAGATCGAGAGGGGGGATTTGGCAACAGATTTCCTGTAGGACAATGGGGGAAACGGTCTAAACTTCTCGGCCAGAGCCTGCTGTTGTTATGAAAGCACAAGTGTGTCAGTGGGGTGAGCAGACAAGCGAGGTTAGGCTGGCAGGAAAAGTCAGGATTTTGGAATGGAACAAAATGAACATGTTTTCAGGTGGAGAAGCACGTCTTCAAGGCATTTTGTAATGTCAGGAGTGCTCTGCGTGCCGGGGGGCTGAGATAAGCAGGGTGGTGTGCAGCTTTGCCCTTTCCCGCTCTGCGCTGTGTGCCACTACCAGTGTCAACATGTTACGTACTAATGATATCCCAGCAGTAAGATTACTTTTCTCTTCATGCATGTTTTCTCACGTATTTTAAAATGCAAAATTACCAAGGATGAAATGTGCAACGATACAATTGTCGACATTTCTGATGTCTCACATTGAATGTGGACATTACCCTGTTTACGTCCCCGTCATTAGGCCAGCAAGCTGCCTGGCTAGCCATCATCTCCTGTGTGCAGTGCAGCATTTCTACTCCCCTGTCACTCTGGCGTCCGAGCTTCTTTATCGTAGTATCTGCGTATCTCTGCAGTGATACTTCGTTTGCGTGCCAGGCACAGCTCTCACTAAGAGCAGAAGCTCTTCCATACTGCATGGAAAACAAAGCCCTCCTATAGCCTTTCTCCAGACTGAAGAGTATCCCTGAAAATCTCTAGAAGAGAATAAGGACGTAAGTTGCTTCTAGTAGAAATTGCCTAGTTTCAAACTGATCACGGCTAATTTATGTACTGAGGGAAAAAATGTTCAGCTCCTCCGATCTTTAGTATGAATTTTGTATCTGTATAGTATCATAAGGACCTATATATTGAATAAATAAAGCGTAGGCAGGGCTAGTCATGATTTAATCCCACAAAACTGTGTCATGATTAAATCACTAAATTATTAGTCATGATTAAATCCTACTGAACCCTGCAGTGCAGGAACATTAGTGAGACCAGCTAAATCTTGCCTCCTCCAGCCTCGGAGGTGCCCATCCACCCCTGTCACCCACCCTAAAGCTGTGTGCCAGGTACGGCGGTGTGGGGCTGGGGGGCTGCTGCAGGCACAGCTCCCGCAGTAACGCTCTCCTCCAGGTTCACAGCAAATTTCTGTCCCCTGCCACCTTTATAAAAATAAACCGCTCTCACTCTTATTCCCGAATGGAAATGTTCTTCTGAGGCGGCGTATTTCATTTTTAAGTAATAGCCTGCGGTGGCTTTTTCCAAGGGCCCTTTACTGCCTGGGAGTGATTTTATTTGGTGGGTGAACAGTGACATCTGCTGGGAAAGTACCTGGGAGGAGGACTGGGCTCCCGGGGTGCACCCCTGCAACCCCTGCACCCCTTCATCCCTCCCTCACCTCCTCTCCCCCGCCAGCGGAGGCAAACAGGGCTCTTCCACCACCCACAGGTTTCGTTAGCTGCATGCCATTCACTCTGGACAGGCACAATTAAGCCTATACAATAATTACCTGTCTGACTGTATCAATGAGCAGTTGATAAAATTCACTAAGTTTGTATCTATTTTTTTTATTGCTTTTTCAAGTGCTAAAGGTTGCGTTTGTGTGGGACAGGGGATGGGGGCACGCTGCAGCTGAGCGATCGGAGCCTCTATCCGTGTGTCGCGCTGAGCATTTCGGTCCTTCATCTCTCTCCCAGCCAGCACTCCTCTGATTTCTCTGCTGCTTCCCCATTTATTATATTACATTTACAACAGGGCTTAATTGAAAGTGAAATGACCTAGCAGAATTGCTCACAGTAACTGGTGGCGAGGGCTGCATTACTCCAGGCACTGGGGTGCCCCTTCAGCCGGAGTGCAGCATGTGTCTGATGTCCCATATAAATGGCACAATATTACACTCTAAAATTCCCCCACCACCAAAAAAAAGAGCTTTACATTAGGAAAAATACAATCTGCTACTTTGAGCAAAGCACTGGGCCTGCGATGTGGCAAGCTGTGCACTTTCTTGGCTTCTTTGAGGCATTAGCGATACACCTCTCCAAAATATTATTATGAAGTTAGAATGCATAAATGCAAGATCCAGACACCATATAGGACCTTCATTGTGCTCAGCAGCCCTCTGACTGCATAGCAGTGGTTAGTGCTTTTGCAAGAGCTCTGTCTCCCAGTTTCCCTTTTTATTTCTGAAGTGTCCAGGGAGAGAGGCATGTGGGTGCCAGCCCAGCACTAGGCACCAGAGATACGCCTTGTATGTATCATTTAACTCTTCTGAGCCAGTTTTCCCATGTTATTGATAACACAAGAGCTATCGTAATTTAAGAGAATCAGCTCACGCTGATCATTGCATAACTTTAAAAAGAAAATCGCTTATGGCTTGAGCCTAAGCACATCCTCCTGCGGGGAAAACTGGGCTGCTCACCAAACTGGGCTGCTCCTTCTGGCATAGAAATACGGTGGTGCAAGAAGCACTCGCCTTCAGCTGAGGGAAAAGGAAAATGCAGTGCACCTGAACTTGCTTTGCTGCAGGAAGACACGGTACCAGCGCCTAAGCCTGAATTTGCCCTCAGCTCAAGCTGTCTTGCTCTCATCGCAGAGCCCCCCTCATCCAGCCCTTCCCCTCCAGAGGTCCCCGCACTCCCTGTGCTCCCACCCCAAGGCTCAGCTCCCCCTGTCACAACCCCAGCAGGGATTTCCAATCCCAAGCACCCACGCCTCAGCCTCTCCTTCCTGAGAGCCCTGCTAAAATCACCCCGTTGAAGTATTTCCAGGAATCATGTTTCTTTCCCTCTTCTGCCTGTGCCTGCTGCCCAAGGAAACACAGTCCAAAATAAATACGCTGTTCAAAGAGAAGAGAAGGCCCTACCGAGTGCATAACTCGGCAAGTAATTCATATACTTCCCTCTGCAAAATCAAATAATGCCTTACAAAACTCAGGGCGTGAAGCTGGAGCCATTTGCCAGGCCATAAATCACAGGAGCAGAAGAGGAAGTGACGGCAGACTGTGTGTGCGTGCCACATGTGCGATTGCCACCCTGCGGCTCCCTCCCACACCTGAGCGCGTTTGCGCTGGGCACCCCTGGCTGAAGATGAATGGCATCCCCTGGCCCCTGGGGCTGAAGTGAATGGCAGATGCTCCCTGATGCCAAGGAGGAAGCACGGGGCCATCCGCCACAGGGTCCCCGGCAGAGGAGTCGGGCAGCATGCCACTGCCAGCCCCAGAGGAATAGAGCCTTTCCCAGCACGCGTATGCTTCATCCAGATATGTATATAGGTAATGTATCCAGAATGATGCTCTGTCCCTGTGCCGCTGTCCACCTCCTTCCCATGCTGGTGGGGTTCATTGCATAGGGTGTTGCTCATGAGGCGTAGGCTCTGGTCTTCCAGAGGGTACAGGCAAAGCACAAACATAAATGAGAGTTTTCTGGGGAAGGCAGCTCTGAATGACTTTGCCCACTGTAGCCCCCAGGCCTTGTGACTTGAAGATATGATCACATAAGACAACCTACCTTCTTGTTCTGTTTATCAAAACCCAAACTAAAGAAAGACCCAGAGATGTCTCAAGAAAGCTGAGAAACACCCTCAGAGAAGCTACTGCGAAAGGTCTGCAACATGGCAAACACCACGAGGTGGGGTGAAATGTTTAAAGCTGGGAAGAAGCAGATGGGAAGCGAGGGACCTTGGGAGAGGCATAGAGATGGAGGGGAGAGGAAGACCTTGGAGACACTGGGGAAAAGAGAGCCTGTGAAGAAAAGAAATACTGATATAGGGGCCAGTCTAAAAGCTCATTTTTTATTTTCTTAACTTGCCAGGGGGCTTTTCACCTAAAATTACACATGAAACTATAATTTTTAGCTGGGGGAAAAAAAAAATAAACCCATCTGGCTTTCTCTTTGTGATTTGGAGAAGGAAATCAAAGATTTCCAAAGAAATCAAAGTAAAACCTTACAAAAGATTCTTTGGGAAAAACTTCATTTTCATATTACTCCTCTGTGACTCTTCCCACATAGCTGAGCACATTCATGTGAATCACCAGTTTACTCAGAAGAGTAAACACCCAGCTCACAGCACTGACAGGGAAAGCTGGGACAGCCAGAGCCACAGCCTTGCTTATTTTAGAGCACAGAGCTGGAGCTGCCACAGGGGGTGTCAGGAAGCCCTTTCACACTCATGCACAGATACAGGGGAAAATCTGATGGGCACTCACAAGGAGAAGACAATTGAATGGAGCGGTTAAGAAAGCACCTGTAAATACAAGTTTTTGCACAGGCAGGACTAACTTCTCTTGCTGCAAAGCAATCACCATGTATCTGCTAGGCAAAAGCTGCAGTTTAAAGCAAGCAGAACGACTGCTAAACAGCCCTGCACCAAGAAGGAGGCTGAGTAATTGAGCCCCAAAGAAATGTGTATGCATGCATGTGTTTGGGTGTGCATTCAAATTTAGCATACTGGCGATAGCACTACTGCCAAGCAGTCAAAATCTTGAAGTTAGCACCAAAAGAACGAAGTTCAAAAAACAGCCTGGGGAGTCTTTCTGCTCTTCGTGCCATTACCATATATACCTTCTTAGCATTTTCAAGCTTTTCCCACCAGCTACGCAGGGTCAACTCTCTTTCTTACACTGAAACAAGAGATCTTCTGGTGGTTCCTTTGATTCCAGCAGCTTTATAAAGACTGAGCACTGCAAGCTGGCAACTGGAGGGTAAGAAATGGCAGGCTTTACTCCTTCTTAGAGCAAGAGTAACTTCACCAAAGGACCAGAGAGAAACAGAAGCAATAAACAGCCTCCTCTGATCATGGCCAAGAAGAAAACCCAAAGCAACATCATGAGGAAAGTGAAGTGGAAAGGTAAAATGCTGCACCTCTGAAACACAGTGTGAAATAGGGACTAAATGTTTCTCTACTGCTCTGTCATAGGGGATATCTTCTAATTAGCAGCTCCTGACGAGAAACCCCTGGCCAGCCGCTCCAGGCTATGTTACGAAAGGAGCAACCTCTAAGGATTTCCATGAGGTGGCTGTGCTATCTGCAGAATTCCAATTACGTCTTACTTTCCGTATAGTTTGGTCATGTTCTATTTTATGTTCTGCTTCGGCATGTTTGAAGTCCAGAAACTAGGAATAGAAGTATATATGCTGGGATTGTAACAAGCTCGCTCTCTAAATTTCAGAGCTAGTCTACTGCTGATAAGCACTCAGGAGATTGCCTGGTTGAAGTGAAAGCTCAAAGCTTTTTTTAAATTTGTGAGCACTATCTGTACTCACACCGAGTCTCCTTATCCATAGTTCACCATACTAAGAATACTTTGTCCCTTGAGTATTGTCCCTAATAGTAGCTTGACATGAGTCCTGCCTGTGACACCTTCATTGCTCCCAAGGGGTTGCATTCTTCCAGATCACCATGACAAATAATGCAAAACAAGCCTTGAAAGTACCAAAAGAAAAGCTTTCCAGCACACCCAGCTAGCATAGACGCAGCACAGGCATGGTGTTTCTGCAATCTTCACAGCTACGAGCACCTCGGCGTTGCCTCTCAGTGTACTAGACTCAGCACTACGGCCTTCTGAAATACAGGGGTTTTATCCTTCCCACAAGGAGAGGTTAGATAATGAGCTGCAGTCTTACAGTGACTTACTCCCACTGCAACAACTGCTGTTAAAAATGTTAACCCTGTCTGAGCAGACTGGATAAAGGGAAACGAGGTAGGTAATGACAAGGCATAGAGTCAAGCCTGGCTCTTGCACTAACAAGTTCATTTTCTCCCTCTCCTCTCTTCTGCAGCCTCCTTTTATAAGGGAATGGCCCGGCTGGGGTGGCTTTCTTCTCTTCTTCAAAGTGAAGTTCTTCTGCTGTTGACATCCACGCTGCTTTTTTTCACTTAAACTGTGGGGACAATGCGCACAGAAGGTACTAAAGGAGTTGGCAAACACTCTGTTTTCTTCTTGACGTAACTTCAGAAGAAACAACAGGCACAAGGAGCTGTGCCTGTATCAGCATCTGAGACCTGATAACCTCTTTACCAGGGAAAGGAAA
>WAAD01000952.1:13672-44871 GCA_013389945.1 Fregata magnificens | reverse complement strand
AAGGGAAGGGAAGGGAAGGGAAGGGAAGGGAAGGGAGTAAGCTTATGATCTCAGATTTTAGGATCTCGTTAAGGGTTATTCTGTTTGAATTTGACAGGTATGGGAAAGTCTCACTGATCTCTCTGCCACTATCAAACACCCACTTTATGTCTTCAAGGTCTCCCCAGTAAACAGGTAGGGTAGACGCTTTCTTAAAATGAAATAACAGATACTCAGGCATTTGCTTTAATTCTAGCAACTTCTAAGAAGACCAAACATTTTTTTAAAAACAACCAAGAGTAGGCAGGCTCTTGTTTTCCTTGGGCCAGGAGGATTGCATAGTTTCAGGACCAGAAAGAAACAGACGCATCAAGCGTTCCCCTCTGATCATGTTTCTGCATCTTGTTTCTGCTGCCTCCAAGCAGTTCAACTGGTGGATTCAACTTCCAGCTCTCATGAGCAGATGGTACTTAGGTGAGGAAACATTCCTGTTGTAACAGCCTATATGCTTTTCAACAGCTTCCATAATATGTGACGGAGCTGCATGAGGAAAAAAACTACCAAGCTAGAGGCAAAAGCATATGTATAAGTGTGAGTTGTGGCTATCTGTATGTAATGAAATAACTTGAGGTTGTTATCCTTTCTCTTCCTCCACTCCCACTCAGGTGTCCAAGCGCAGCCATATATGGTATGTCTAGATGTTCTCATGGCTTTCCAGCTCTGGAGGTATTTCCAGAATCATACCTAGGTATGATTAATACATATCCTTAACACAGCTGGGACAGGAGTGAGAAACAACTGGCAGATATTCTTAAAAAATAAGAATATCTTTTAAAAGTGCTTTCACACTCAAGTAATGAAATATAAACTCACAATAACTAGAAATATACATGGTAAGAGCTTGCCTCTTATTAGTGGTGAGTGATCACTTCTACAACGAAATAGAAAAAAATCAAAATGCAGGAAGATTACATTTTGAGTTCACTATCAATATGATAGAGATGAAAAATTCAGTCTGTTAATTATATCGTGCTTCTGGTGGATGAGGCAACTACTTCATCTTAAGTAAAGCAATTCCTGTGTTTTTAACTATAGCTATTTCCAGGATAAGTCCTTTTTAAAACTGTTAACCGTTCACTGATAGTAGAAAGATGGTTTGTATTTCAATAACAATCTCTCATCAGCAAAACAATGAGAAGGAATTGAATTACATTTGCTCAGTGCAATGCCACAAAATAAATGCAGAATAAAACATTTCTTTTAAATGGAACAACTTGGAACAAATGAGGGTAAGTTTTTCTTCAGGAAATCCCATGAAGTTCAAAGTGAGTGTAAGATGGCACACTTGTGTAACATCATCTATCGATCCAAGACTGGAAAGAGAGTCCTATAGATCTTACCTTCTGCGATGGGAATAAAGGTCAACTTTGAGTAGCATATAACCAAAATATGTCACCTCTTTTTCCCTTTTTCACCCTGCAGTCCAGTAACAGGAGTTAGCTTGATATGTTTATTCCTATTTGGATATATAAGTCATTGCAAGCTCCAAGACTTGCTGTCAGTTTTGCAACTAGGGCAACTAGTATGTCTCTTTTAATAACTGGATGGATGGTTTTACTGCGTCTTCCAAGAAATATTACTTTTATGAATCACAAAAGAAGATACTGTCTCTTTAAAAATCTAAAAAAATCATTTAAGATCTTTTAAAAATACATTGGCATTGCAATACTTAGAGCCTGGTCTTTCCTTGAAGATGTATTTTTAACACCAGACTCCATGTCAAGCAACTAATGACACAAGGTTCAGCTATCCCTGCCTGGTCTAAACACTAAAACTTCTTAGCTAACATATTCAACATGTTTTTAAAAATGCATTTTTATCCTTATTTAGGCAACCCTGAAGAAAAAGCCTATCACTAAAGCAACAAATAGTACTAGGAAATTCAGCAACGTTATCATTCATAATTGGTTCTGGAGTCACGCTCCCATGAGCTCCAGTTCTTCAAATGTGGGAATGAAGCTAACCATGAAATAGGCCACGGTTTTAGCTCCAATAAAACCATGAGGCTGAGGAGTGTGACTAATAAACGTACAAATTGCTAGCTCCTGCCACGCTAAGATGATGTGTTAGCACAGGTATAAAACAGAGAATATATAGGGGATTGCAACGGCAAGGAAACAGCTACTGTTCTACTCATGCTTTGTTATTCTAAATTGTAACAATATCAGAGTGACAACAATATCTCAGGAAGCAGTACAGCCTTTTTAGGCCTGAATTCCTTTTTCCACTTTAAGGTCTAGTCATTCAGCATGGCACCAACTGGAAAGTGCTGGTGTGCACACCACAAGAACTGTCTTTGCCATCAATTAAAAGAAGATGAACAAGGATATTGCACTTAAGATTCACAGTGGAAAGGTTTACCCCCTCTCTTGACTTCCTATAGCAGTGGATCACTTATTTAAGCTTAAGGATATCTATTTCAGATTTAGTTTTGCAAACTCCTAGAATAGTTCTTATCCAAGATGCATGTAATGTTCTGAAAATTGCTTGTTTTTAATTAAAAGGAGAAATTCCACCAGGACTGTAAAACTAGTCATCCTGAAAACCATATCCCTGAAGCTTTGGTTCACTGAACCAAGATGACTCTGTTATATTCCCAAACTTTGTTTCCTCATCTCTCAAAGTAAAAGAAATAATTTCTTAAAATTGTCAAATTATATGAAAACAGTTATGTTCTTTTAGGAAAAAGGAATTTTCACATATTTCTCGCACACTGAATTGAGATAATTGGCATGATAAAATGGATGCATTCAAGCAGGAAGCACCCACTGTGAGCTCTCACAAATGCTGCCAGTAACTAGAGCTGCAAACTAGGAGTGCAGCTGTGCCATTTTGGACATCCCACAAGAAGAGACAATACTCAGATACGCAACACCCATCAGTCTTGGGGAGGAAACTGAGAAATTCCTGCTTGCTTCTGTCCCTGTTACTGATATTCACAGACCCGTGACTCCCGAGGAGCCACTGGAAGGCAGGTCAAGGCAGATGTCAGTCCTCAAGGAAGCCTCCAGCACACTTGGGAGAAATCCTGGGGACAGGCGGCACAGCCACACACCCCTGAGCAGCAGCACTGAAGGCCCTGAGGACATAAGAAGTTGCAGGACTAGGGCTTCATGACTGCTAGTTTAAACCCTGAGGGTACATGTGCTTTCAAATAACTCAGTTCTCCAGTTCAGCCCTGGCCTCTGATGATCTTCCACACTGGATAAATCTTTGTTCACGCCTGGCTTCGGGCAACAGCCGGCTCCAGGAGCATCTCCCGCTGGACAGTACAGAAGTGGCCACACCAACTTGGCATCTCTCCACTCGTTGCCACCCTCCAGCATGGCCCCAGCCTGCTCTTGACCTTCATGCGTTCCTGCAGGCTTTGATGCCACAGCCCTAGGCACAAAGCTTAAGTCCTCAATTTCCTGCCATTAAAGAATGGCTGTGGTAGGTTAGAGCAGAGCCTTCAGATCGTTTTGGAGGTTGGGAGCTCAAAAAGTCATACATCATCATCATCACAATAGCAATAACAGTAATAGCAGCAAGAACAACAGTCACAGAGCCAGAGGGCAGCACACGATGCCCAGCTGTGCCACGGGGCTGCCTCCAGCCTGCCCTAGAGGCAGCCAGCCCCGAGACATCTGAACAGGACTGCTTTGCACAGCCTGGTCTGCCATGGGCGCAGCCTGCCCTGGATCACTTAGTGGTCACCTACCGGTTCCTCTGCACTAGTAAAATAGGGCGGGCCAGGGGCTGTGCTCTGACACTGAGTCCAAATGGCAGAGCCCAGCTCTCCCCTGCGTGACAAACCCCTCTCCTCCCACAAACAGGATGGCTGTATCCAGACTGCCTGGCAGGAAGGGTCCTGGGCATATGCCGCTCTCCTCACGGCGCCCAGTGTCTGCAGCTGGTAGTCAGTACTGGCCAAAACCATGCCAGCAACTGGGCTAACCCAGCCAAGCAGTGTGGGAAACCATAGGGCAGTGCTCAAACCTATGCCCCAACCCTTACGAGCACAGACGTAGCTCAGATGCCCAGCTAACAGGCAGCTCCTGCAGTGCCCCCTTGCCCAATCTGTGCCAGGGAGCCTTGGACCCATTGTCTCACGTTATAGGAGTATAAAACTCAAAAGCTGTCGGAAAGGCAGGTCTGCCTCAGGACCACTGACCAGAAACCTGAGCTTGTGAGCTGGTGGGAAACCAGGCAGATTTCCGCTGGAGCTAAGCTTTCCAGCAGCTTAATGGTCCAGGAATTGCAGACACTTGGCATGGCTAAAATATATATCCAAAATAGCCAGGCATTGCCTATACCTCTCCATAGAGGTGTATGTTGCACTGGATGGAGCGCTCCAGAGGGGAATGCAATAGGAAAGGAAATAACCTGATGGCTTTGTAGGAAGAAAAATAGATTGACCTTGAAGGTCCAGAGAGGTAAGGGAAGCAGTGAAGAAAGTTCTCCAGATATCTTGAATCAACAACCATAAATTGTTAGAACGAAGAGCTGCGGCACTGCTCTTGATGTAAAATCTGGCAGCCTGTTGCCATATCAACACAGTGCAGGAGGGTCGGAGGGAACAGCTTGAGCCATGAGCACAGAAGAAATACATCGGCTTTTTTTTTTTAAATTATTTTTCCAAGTGAATGTGCTGCTTGCAAAAAGTACCATGAATGACAACTCCAGAAGCTGTAAGGCTTTACGTCTCTTTTCCAGTACCTGGCATTAGCAACAGTGGGACATGTGTAACCCAACCCACCCCACGCTGGTGAATGAACAGACCCCTGAACTGGATCCCATATACTATGATGTCTTAAACCTGACAGCAGCGAGGTTAACAAATATTGGAGAAAAAGGTCTGAGAGCAAAGGCGATCCCTGTGGGTCTTTCAAGCTGCTCACCCCAACACGTGGGAATAACAGAGCCAAACCTGAATTTTCCAAGAGCTGTTAACGTTTACCCAAGGCTCTCAAAGGGCAAACTGCTGTTACACACATTACCCTAGAAAATGTTATTCATGTTGTCCTAAAGGAATCTCCAAAAAGCCGAGGCAGGAACTAGGTCTCCATGCCTACACAGGTCTTAGCCATATTTTTACTCAACAGGACTTTCTGATGTCTTAGATATGAGCCAGTGATAACTCATTTTTTGTGATGTAGACTACAATCCCCGCTGTAATCACGTACCTGGAATGAAAAAGAAGTAAAGAAGTGTTTTTAAAGAAAAAGTGAATAGCTTTTAAAATAAATAATCTGACAGTTAGGAGTGCTCTTAGTCCATCTGCCCTACTACTATCAACCCCAGGTGTTCAGGTATTTCCCATATCCTTCATGGGAAAGTTGTCATAAACTGGGACACCAGCAGCTGTTGTGTCCTACCAGAATATAAAAAATATTCTCTTAGCATCAGTCATTTCATCTCTACTAGTCAGTGCTGAGTAGCTCTCAAACCAGCTAGTTTGTTTTTTTTTTTTCCCTTAGCCACAGCCAGAGACCCTCACAGGGGGCCTGCCTCCAAGATTTGCTATGGCTGGGACACCCCTGCCTGTGGATGCTGAAACATAATCAACCCTGAGATGTGTCCATGAAATACTCTGGGTTGAAATAACCATTTTTTATCAGAAACATGCTTCACTGGAAAATGCCTGGCCAGCTGAAGGGAAGCACATGGACCATTGCCATCTGTTGTCCAGTCACTCTAAGCTCCTCTGTTAGTACTTCCATCTTAAAAGCCCAAATGTGCTATGTTTTTCTTTTCCCACTCCTCAATCTTATGTATAACATCAGTCAACAACACACAGGGAAATTATTTTTCAAGTAATGTGGTGTATACTCACCCCATTATAATCCCATTATAACTGACACTGAATCATTGTTCCACAAACAGGTAAGCACAAGAAGGAGCAGGGACTCAAATAGTCCCAGCATCCCATGACTTTTAAAATTCCTAAAGTCTGAGTCACATTACCCCATGGCTTACCAGAGGAGCAAAACTGGAACGTCCATGAGATGTCTGCTTGACCTGGTACACTCTTTAAGTATTTAACATCAGCTTAACGTAGCACTTCAGCTAGAGAGTGAGAAAAGCTGTTATTTAAATAGTGATTAAAGGTTTTGTCTAGTTTCAAGAATTAACTCCAGAAGTAACCACCAAAGCCTACCTCTTCTGTTGAAAGTTGGCATGTTTTGACCGCCAGACCCATCCAGCTGCTGGTTAAGGTGGAGCAGAGCATTTGCAACTTCTAACGTGGCCTCAGGGGGCAACTGAGTGCTGGGACAAGATTTGTACTGGGGGAAAGTGGTTTTACAATGTAGAAAATAGAGCTGCTCCAACAGAAGTTGGTTACTTAATTATAGCACTTTAATAGAGCCACTTTATCTTTAATAAACAAAGTATGTGCATGTAATTATATCATTTAGAATATCAACTACCTGTGCAGTGCAAAAATATTGCTCTCAATTGCTTAATTAAAATACAGCTCAGCTCATACGTTATGTGGTTTGTCTGTTCTCCAGTGCATGGACCTGCTCCCTGAAAACTCAGATGAATATGCACAGGAGATAGGACCAAATTTCCACAGGTCTTTCACAGAGCAAAAATGCCAAACAAGCTGTATTTTCATCAGCTGATATATGTACATAAATACACTGGCATCTCTCCAATGCTAAGTGAAGTCTCGAAGAGCTTTCTGTCAAATTTGGTGAGCTCCACGTTGAGTCACTTACCCAATCCTCTGTCAGTAACCACATCTCTAAACCAGGAAAGTAAGTAAACCAGTAAGAGAGCATTGCTTACCTGTATAAAGCAGAACATCTTTAAGCTATGACAAAACATATCCTTATGTTTATCCATTACTGATGTTTCCATTTACCAACACAGGGAGGCTGAGGCACAGAGGTTCAGTGAGCTACCAGGGCTTACCTAGAGTTATAGTTTCTAACCAGTGATGTGGGCTCCAGAGGTGAGGAATGAGCATATTACACCTGAACTGTAGCTCAGTGGCCGAGCTAGCAGATCCACCAGTCCAGTGCGGGCTCCACAGTGACTTGTTGGGCTCAGGGACATGGTTATGAAAACTGGGAGTCACTGCTCCAGTGGAGCACATGGACCTGTAAGTCCATGTGTCAGAAGACCTTAAGTCTAAGGGGGGGGTTTGTTTAAAAAATCAGAATTTATTTACCTCACTAAAAAAACCACAGGTATTTCAAGAAGTTATTATCTGAAGTCAGGTTTTCAGCAGACAGATTTTTTTTTTCTCTTAAACATCTCAAATTCTTCTCTTCTTTCCTTTGACACCACAGCAAGAGACGATGTGTGTTATGCTATTTTGGATCTACACATGGCCAAAAGGCACATGTATTTTGACCAGCCACCTGCCACCTACAAGCATGGATAACAGTCCATTTCTCTCCAGTACTATTTTTTTATTTCCTTTCCTACCCAACCACCGAATGACAGACTGATTGACAAACAGTCTTTTCAACGGGAAGTCAGGTAAAAAAATATTTCACCAAGCTCTGTGTAGTCTAAAACTCCAAAGAGAGCTTGGGGTTGCCATGCTAAATATTCAGGCTATCTGTCAGCTGGGGCCAATCATAGCCCAAAGTTAGGGAAGAAGAACAGCAATTTCAGAAATTAGCAAACGAAGAGTTGCCCCCGACACCCAAAAAGAAATACCAACTAGACACACACTGCCTGATCCTTATCCCCCAAAGTATTTGAACCCCTCACTCCAGTCAGTATTGCCAGCCAAGATATTTCTGCTGGAGTTATGCATATAACCGAGGTCAGCCTTTTCCCATGAAAAAACAGGGAGGAAAAAGGACTTTTGTCACTCCTGTTTAGCAAATAAACAAGTGTTCTTTCTTCTGATCTATTTGGTTTTGAGTCTCTCTCTTACTGACACACCACTTAACACAAAAAGTGATATATTTATTGGAAGAAAGGTTCAAAACCGGTTTGCACACAGCCGAGGTTCATACTGCAAGCCAAAGGCAGAGGCAGACTCACCTCCCTGTACTCACCTCCCTCTCTCCCTTCCTCCCTCACCCAGGAGCGTGATTGAGGGACAATTTATCCCATGATCCCCCGTCGGTTCTCACCAAAAAAATCAGTAAGCACGAGGACTTTGAATGAAGCGAATGAAGCAGAACACAGATTTTAAAATAGAGAAATGCCCCCACTGCTCATGGGTGCAAGAGGGTACTTGGGTAAGTCCGGTGTTGCCCTTTCCCGGCTCTTTTTTTGCATGAGAACTGATGTAGTGGACATGTTGTGGGAAGATCCAGAAGCTGGAGTGAGTTGGTTTGCAGGAACTATGGTCTATTCTGAGAATCCCCCAGGGCTTGGATAGGGTTGGGAGGCCGATTAGTTCAGCAGACTCCCCGCTCCCCGTGCTTGTACGTAATCCCAAAGTAGCTCCAGGTAATCCTGGGTTGTAACGAGCAGGTACAGACAAACCTGGACCTGTTCCACCCGCCAGGATGCTGGGACAGGAAGGACAGGAGGGTGGTGTGGATGAGAGCTGGCTCAGAGACACCAGATCACTGCATTAACCTGGAGTTGAACCCAAGGTCTGCTCCAAAAATACTTGGCTTCACTCTGTACTAACACAGGTTTACGGCTTCCAGAGCTAAGCCCATAAATCCATTCAGGGAGGGACACTTCGCAGATTGACAAACTCGGGTCTCTGCCAGTTTGGGAATCTCTTTGCTATCTTCTGTCTCACACTGTAGGTGCCTAGAAACTGAGACGAGGTTTTGAGCAACACTTAAATTGTGAAGGTAGCCCCTGAGAATTACCTGCTAAGTAAGAGCCGTGCAGCGCAAGCAGCATTTTTACAGGGGTGTATGTAGGGAAGGGATGTTGTAAGGCAAGTCCAAGAGGGCAGCCGTTTTCATCCTGTTACTGCTCAACTTGGGACTGCCGAGCATTTTCTATAGCATTACCTGAGCAGAGGCCAGGATCCGCCAAGATTAATATAGCTTGTTTCTTGGCTTTTCTGAACCACGGATTAATGAACTAAATTGGAATAGATTGGACAGAGTTGGCTAAGTGCCCAACTCGAGCCCGTCGTCACTGGGGGAAGAGTAGCATGCATCAGTATGAGAAGCTACAGGCTTTTGTTGCCAAGGGTTTTGTTATATTGCTCCTCATTTAAGGGGGTCAAGCTTGGTAGGTGTCTGACTCTGCAGCTCCATCTCTTGGCAAACATCAGGTAACAAACACACTGCAAAGGCTCTCCACACTTCACGCAGAGATGCGTGATAAATACTTTTCAGTGCAAAATACTCCTCATTTCCTTAGCAATAACGGAGGGACATAACTCTCACCTAAAATAGAAGAGGGAATTCTCTCGTGTACTTCCTTCAGTGTTTGTTATGTTATCAACTGTTGCCCTGGAAACAAGTCAGAAAGCGGCAATTCAGAGAGAAGAAACTGGGGTTTTTTTCAAATGTTTTAAAAACACATAATTACATTTTTTAATCTGTTACTATTTTTCGGTCATGAAATTTGCTTAAGCAATTCCTGGATAAGCATTTTTATTTTAAAAAAAAGTTTGGAATGTTTTTCTTTTCTGATCAACCAGTTTGCCCCTGTGGTGGCTGATGTAATCATGAAATACGCAGCTATGCTGTTCTCCTTGTTTGTAGGTCCGTATGTCTAATCAAAAAGAAAAGCCCACAGATTATCAATCAATTACTACTATTTGCTGCACTGTGGCCTTCTGCAGCCTGTATGATTGATGAGCTGATCGGCGCCTGTGCTTCCGAGTGAACCTCAGTGATTTATCCTAGTTGATGAAGTGGTTTTGCCATAAGTACCGACCAGTCAAGCCAAAGATTTTCAGGCCCACTAATAAATCATGGTAATGCCTTGATCTGACCTGCATTTAAAGTATTTTAAAAATGGACAATACTAAAAAGTACAAGATAACTCAAGTTACCTTGTAACAAGTACAGATAAACTCAGGCTCTGGAAATGGAGAGGAATAAAATGCAGATACAAAACAGTCCTGGGCAGTCAAGTGACAAAAGATTTTTTGCTGAGAAAGTTTGAAAATGAATAAAGAAACAGGAGAGTGAAAATGGTGGATGGCAAAAATTTTTAAGTAAACCAAGAGAGGAGCTTGGATGAGATAGCAGCAAAGCAAGATGCCATCACAGATGAATGCAGCATTTTTAAACAGAAGACGGTGACTTCTGAGAGGAAGAATATGAAGCACATCTTCTGGCTCCTAAATTTAACCGTCAAGAGTCAGAAAAACACTTGGGTGTCACTGTAGGCATTTTGTCGGAGCTGTCTTGCAGTGATAAAAAAAGGAATAGTTAGGAAGGAAAAAGAATGGAACAGAGAAGCGATACTGAAAATACTTTTAATCACCCCAGCTTAGCACGTTGTGATCAGTTACGGACACCTTGAGAAGGACATAGAAGAAATGAAATGAATTCAGAAATGACAATGAAAATAATTAGAGGCATGAAAACTTCTAGATGAATAGTAAAATCGAACCTGTTCGCTTCAGAGAAGGGAAAATATAAAGGTGTTCAAAATAATGAATGGCACCAAAGAAAGTGAGTCCTGTTCATCATTTCCCATCATACACAAGCAGGAAGCCATCTGCTGAAAGTGAAAGGCAAAGGGTGAAAAGCAATCCTTTCCCACAGCATACGACCACCTGGTACAGTTCCTTCCCACCAGAGGCAACCAAGGCCAGGAGTTTCGTGAATTAAAAGGGAATGGAAATGTGCATGGAAAAAAGAGAATACGTTAAGTGCTAAAAATAAAGATGTGATTTGATTTAAATGGAGCTTATCTTCCAGCATAGGCTGCAGGACATAAAGCAGTCTCTGAGGGCGGGTGAGAGCAAACTTTTTCCCCTCAGAGAAGATTCTTTTTAACTACCTTGCTCCAGCATTTCTCAGACCTTTCACTGCCGGACCTGGCACTTCCCACTGTCCCGGAGAGGACGCTGGAGCAGACGCAGGAGCGGCTGGTTATGGACTAGCAGGTCCTGCTCTACTGCACCAGCAAATGGGAAAAAGCTGGGAGAAGCTAAATGTGGCCACAGGGAGACAAAAAGAGACAGAGTCTGCAAGAGCGCAAAAATGAAAACCAGCCCCACAGTTCAGCTCAGTTCCTAAGCAGCCGAACTCTCAGAGAGTGATGCTCCCCCTTGGAAATTAGCAGAGAAAAGCAGAGAGAAGCTCTGAGCACAGTGTTTTTCAGGAAAGATTATTAAACTGACACAAGCCATTGAGAGAAAATTTCACCACCTGTGCAAAGTAGAAGAGCCGTGAGTAACCTGGGAAACACTGAGGACAGCAGGAGATGGCAGCTGTCCACGTGAAAACTGGAGATGGTGTCTTTGCTCCTAGAGAGGAACAAAGATGCCCTGTATTTCCCTAACTGGTCTCGCTTTCATCCCTGTATGATCACACGTGCTAACTCATACTCACTCAATTTGTTGCTTTTATTGACAGTTTTCATGTGTTGTTGCTATAATTGAAACACACTGGAAGAACAGATACATTCGTTTCATTTTTTCTTACTGGTTTGGCTAAAACCAAATCTTTTGGGGCTTTTCTTGAAGATATGAAATGGAAAAAATAGGACCAACTCTGGCATATGTGCCATATCCCACTTCTTTCAGCTTTCTCTGTGTTAGAATTTTCAGTAAGGCCCGCCGTGCTGCTCTCAGAGATTGTATGAACAAGCAGGGATGCTTTACCACTTTTGGAGAAGCCAACCAGGAGCGCCTCTCTCTCTCCACTGACTATTGAGGGACTCAAGGCGGGCCAAATGCCTAACCTAGGAACAAAGGTTTGTGGCCAAAAAGAGATGTTATAAAACACACACAAGTTTTCACTATTTCAGAAATGTTCCACCTTCCTCCTTGTTTCGGTATGTTTTTAGAGATGTTCTATCGCTTCCAAAGTAGCACAGGTTCTGAAGTCTGCTATGACTCGAATTCGAAGTACAAGAGATATTCCTTTGTGTGTATGGATGGCAGTTTCCAGCCAGTCATTCTCCCTCTCACAGCATTGCTTCTGCTCCACGGTCCTTATTTTTGTGCTATTTTAACTCCGCTTCTCTCACCTCATCTTCTAATGTAGCCTCATCCCCAGCTATTCTGGTTAATTACGCAGTCACTCTGCTTGCAGTTAAGCGTGACATAAGTTTTCACGCACCTAATTTTTTCTTGGGTAGCATTTTCCAAAAGCCCAGGTGAAAAGATTAACTTGATGCCTCTATCCATGCATTATTTGTGTTTCTTTTTGCTTAGTAACTTGAAATTTCATTGCATATAAAAATATTAGTTGTTAAGTAGTTTTCCTTTCCCTTAGAGACATGTAAATCATTACCTGCTACAAGCTCTTTCTTCCATAAAGGACAAGATACCGTTTTGAGGGCTGTGCCTTCTCTCTGAGATTTTTCCTATTTCTGCCTAAGAGTTCACCCTCTGAGCACAGCCAAAGAGGAGAGCCGGGCAGACCAGCCTGGAAAAATAGCCAAGCATGGCCTGGGAAGAATTTCACACACCTCTCTCCTTCAGTCCCTCAACACATACTGACAGAAACGGATACAGCTGAGAACACCATCAACCTGATCTGCTCTTTGATTTTTATTTTTTGTATAGAGGGGCTGTTCTGGTACACAGCTAATTATCAGAAAGTTGATGAGGTTTTGCAATAAGCAATATAAGCTTTGAATCAGTGCTTAGAACGGTTGGCATTTAAATACATACAGAGATATTTTGCTGTCCCGCACCAGGCAGACAATGTTAACCAGCTGAAATACTTATTCATAGACCTTTCACAATCCGGTTCTGTGCCTGCATAAGACTTCTCAAGCCCATCAGAGATAGGTACAAGGATTTCAGTGAAAAAACCTGTAAAGTCAAAAGTCTTTAAGCAGCTCGGAGCATATAAAACTTTTTTAACAGATTATGAAAGTCAATGAAACGGAAAGGACAAGCTTGTCTGTGATCATCTCCACCTCAAGCTTCTCTGCTGATGCCAGTGGGATACAGTGTAAATTTAAAATAAAAAAATGAAACAAGATGAGTCTGATATCTTCAGCCTCTGCAATGGCATCTGCTGGAATTGCACAGGTGCTCTCATATCACTTGGTTCTGCATCCCTGCTCCCTGTAACCAGATGATGTGCTTTCCTGGGTTTTTTGAAGTTCAGCTGAGACAGGCAGCTTGAGTTAAAAACTTAATCCAGGGAAGACCAAAGCGACTGTGGCAGAGTGTGAGCATGTGTGTGAATCCTGAAATAAAAAGCAGAGGTAAGACCCCTTCCATCACCGCTCATCCTTAGGCTTGCCCCGCAGGCACACCACCCAAAGATTTGGAGTTGGCCTTGGATATACAGGTGACACAGGGGGAAAAAACACTTACTTCCCTACCCGTGCCTTTACAAGTAACAACTCCCCCAGCTGTGTAAAGAAATGCAGCTCAGCAGTTAGGGGTCTGTGGAACTTGGGAGCTAAGACTTCAGTGAAACCCATCTCATTTGAAGGAAATTAATTTGCTTTGCCAAGCCAACTTGACTTGACTTTTCTGAAATAGAAAAATAGGAAAATAGACCAGCTAAGCCAGAATGTAAATTTACAAAGTGATTTGGAGAAACTAAAAAGTACTTTTGAAAACCAGAAGGAAAATAAGAAGAGGGAAAATTATAATGTACCAATTAGAGTGGAATGCGAGTCGTCCATGCTAATGCAGGATTCTTTTTGGTTTGTTTTTTCAGGAGAGTCTTCAAAAATATTGAAATTTAGTGTCAGCACCTCAGACTGGCAGCAAGAATGACAACAATAATAATAAAATGCCATATTTCAAATAGGCAAGAGAAAAGCCAGGTCTTTTAGTTTTTATTCAATCTTAAGAGCTCGTATCCATTAAAATTCATAGCAATTTCAATGGGATCATAACTTCGTTGCATTTTTGAAAATCAACAACCAGTAGAGTCCTGCAACAGTGCTTTAAGCTCATGAAAAAGCCTGATGGGCGTCAAAAATATGCTTGCATTTTGTCAACGTTAGCTGCCATCACTTCCACTTCTGAATCAAAACTAGCATGTGTGCACACATGCACGCATGGATATACATCCTTACATATTTTTCATAATGATTTCCTTCCTCCCACCAAAAAAAAAAAAAAAAAAAGGGGGTTTTGTATTGTTTTACCAGGGCAGAATATCGGTGAACACTGAATTGGCTCATGCCTCAGTCTCGGTAAGGTTCATTAAGATCCAGAGGAAGAAAGACAAGTGCTTTAAAGTGATAGTTTGTAAGACAATCATGTGCAGTCCGTTCACAGATGCTAAAACGGGCTTTTGGGATCTCAAAGTTATGCACATATTTTGACAACAAAGAATTCAGCTCTGAAAAAGAAAGCCCACACCCTTTAAAAATTAAAGAAAATCTTACAGCTCTGTTCTTACAAAACTGTTTAAAATGGTTAAATAAATAAAAATAAAAATAAAGAGAAAGGCTTGTGCTTCCCAGCGTGACTGCAGCCAGCCCAGCTGCGGGGCCAGACCTGGCAGGACGTACTGCCGGCTCAAAACTCGGAGGGAAACAAGGTGAGCCTGGCATCGTTCACCTGGAAGCTTTCGGCTGGCCCCTGGGCCTCTCGCTTGCTCCTTCACCTCACTGCACCCTTCAGTCCTGCTGCAGCAAGCCAGCCCCCAGGAGTGAGACAGCAAAGTCGGCTGTGGTCGAGCCTAATCCTCACCAGCGACAGGGAGAGCAGCAAAGAGAAAGCTGAGGAGGAAACAGCAGGGATTTCCCCTCAGCAACAGTGATACTTAAAAGCATAAAGATATAAATTATTTTTGGACCGTATGGGCAGCTAGCAGGAGCTGGGGATTATTCGTATGGAGGAGTTCAGAAGAGGTATAAGCGCTTTGGGAGGATCATAAACTGACTGTAAACTGAGTAAATCTCTGGTCAGCTGTGAGAGGGAAGCTGCAGTGATTTATTCTGGTTGAAAAGGGTTTTTATAAGCTTATAGGCTTCCTGGGACCTTTGCTTACCACAATGACCATCACTGTGGCAGTGTTCAAGGCACCTGCTGTCTTCACCTCCCACTTCTCTCCACAGAGGGTATGACACAGGCACTTTTATTTTCAACGTTCATGATTATTTTGCCTGGGAAACTCAGTGCAAGGGGACTTAAATCCTCTTTTGTGAGGCTCTCAGCCCAAAATATATACTAATAATAGCAAAATGCACCAACCGAAGCTATCAGAAAGGCCTCCACCATTTCTACCTGTATTTTCTGGGGGTCTGAGTGTGCTCAAATGTGCACACTCATTTGGTGGGATAGCCCAGCCCTGCAGCCAGGACCCAGCTGGTGGCAAACAAGGGAAACAGAAATGACAGGCTCAAAGAGAGGAATCCAGAGTGGGGGCTCCAAAACATCCACATATTGCCTATTACAGTGTAAAGACATCCAGCAGACGCCACCAGCAGGAACCCTGCCCAGATGTGTTAAGCAATTCCCTACTGATACGGATTGCATCAGCTCTCCAGATACAGCTAAATCACGCCAGTGATTTTAGCTGTCCTTGAAACTCTTTAAAATACACAGTACAAGGTTTGGGGGGTTTTAAGCCATTGTTAAAAATCAGATTGTCTCATATGTTTTATATTTTCAGTTCATTTGCTGGGATGGAGAATACCTTTGGGCAAGGTCTTTGCTTCCTTAAGCTTAACTCAGCTGTACTACCCATACAGATGAACAGTTTTCAAAAATAAGGTACAGATAAGTCCAGCAGTAACTACAGGCTACAGTTTCTTTGCCACGTAGATGGTGTCTTTCCTTGTTACAGCACAGCGTTTTTCGTTTCAGTGTGCTTTGTCCTCAGCTTATGCACCAGTTCCCTGTTTCTGCAGCCCTCCTCAAACTCAAAATTAGGGTTAGGCAGCCAGCTAAGCCGGAAGACTCCTCTGACCACCCCTGCTTGCCCACATTGCTTCAAACAGTCTCCCGTGTAGAAAAATCTCTCCCAGCTGGAGGGTGGCTTCCCTCCAGCAGCAGCTCGTCCAAAGGGATTTTGTGAAGGGCCAGAGCATCCTTTCCTCCTCCCCACGAAACCCTAGCCAGATCATGCCACCATGCATCAAAAGAAAGAGAGTAGGGTTGCAACGGCGCCCGCCTCACACCACCTTTCTGCCTGAGGGAGAAGGCAGCCCTGTGTGCATGGAGGGCACCGGGTCAGCGAGAGTGAAGGAGGCAGGTGCCGGCAGCCTGGTCACGCAGGCATGCCAAGGGCTTTGGCCATGTCCAGCTGCCACCCTCTGCGTTAAGTCTTGCACCCTCGGAGGGGGCGGGAAAAGCAAACCCTGGAGAGGAGCCGGCAATAACGGGGCTGTCTAAAAGGCCACCTTGGAAGAACGGGGTGGTCTCCCACCTCGGCCCCCTGCCTGCCAGCCACGCTCCCTCCCCACTACCCCTCTGCCCCCCGCATTCTCCCCAGGTCTGCTGAAGGATCCTGGTTTACACATCTTGCTCATCCATGAGCAGCCTTACCGACGTCCACAGCCCCTCCAGGCCAGTAAAGGTCCCCTCAAAGTGACCATCACGTGCCAGACGTGCTCCCTTTTGCCCAAAGCAGCCCTTCCACAGCTCTGGGATGCTTCAGGCTGAGCACCAGCAGAATTGGAAGAGCACTGACGCCATCCAAGCACCGTGTAAGAAGACACCTGATTCAGATGTGGAGTGGATGGGGATCAACATCATCTGCAGGGTTTGGGGGAGGCAGGGAGCAGATGAGGACCAGCAGCTAGAGTGGGAAAAGGCAAAGAAGACCAGGAGGGCAAAATGGGGGATGCACAAGTTTGGAGGCTGGCAAGACCATGAGGAAAAAAGCATGCAGGGGGATAGAAAGGGAAAACTGGGGCTGGCTGAGTAGTGAGAGCATGAAAGAGCAAAGCAGGGACTGGTGTTCAGCAAGGCAGTAGGAAGATCACTGTATAAATAAAACATCATACAAGAAGCACAGAAGCCTGGGGAGAACTGGCAACGCGCAGAAAGGCAAGCACGTGGCATCAGGGGAGAGCGAGAGGTGCAAAGCAGTGTGCAAAGAAAAAGTAGAAAGACTAAAGCAAAATCTTCTATGCTTTGGAGCTGAGAGGCGTTGAGCTCTCTTTTTTTTCCTTTTGTGTCCACAAATGCCCAAGAAAGTTTCTGACAAAACATCCCAGCTCTCCCGAAAGCCTCAGCCACCCCGCACAGGGCAGCTGGCAGCTGCTCTCTGCCGCCTTCTTCATTGTGTATCTGGCACCGGTCCTGCAGGGAAACTCACATTTTTGTCCTGGCGGTTGGCATGTCCACAGGTATCAACAATATGACAAATCCATGTGTTTTCTTTGCTTTTTGGAAACCCAGGCTCCCAATCTTGATTCCACCTGCCACAGCACATAGCATCATGTAACCCCTGTACAGAGAATATGCATTAGGAGACACAACTCGCCAAGGACTCTGCTCCACTGACAGAGTTTACTTCTTTTTAAGAGAAGAGATTTCAGATGAAATATTTGGAGCCAGTGCAAAAAACCCAAATGTGTTCCTCTTAAATTCAAGCAGGTGGAAGGAAAACATTTTGATTTTCTTTTTCTGGAGGAAAAAACAAAAGCATTACACTTCCAGAGTGACACAGTCACACTTCCCGGAGGGGTTTCCAGGTAAAAGCAAAACCTGTCAATGGACATTTTAATTTTCTTGAAATCGCATTTTCCCTCAATAAATGAATAAACTTACTGCATTTTTTACCTCAAACTTTCTATTGTTAATCTGTGAAGTGCAGTAATGCTACCTATTCATCTCTTGGAGATGTTATGAAAATAAAGCCATGTGAAGCCCTCAGTTGCTACAGTAATTAGCATCATAGGAAAAGGCCAACAAGGAGACAAAGTACGTTGTCTCCAGAACAGGGTTCAAATCATACATGTATGTTAACCTTAAGACCCACATAAAATGAGGAGGAGGAAAAAAACATACTGAGGCAAAAATCCTGCAAGAACAAATATGTTGTGTGCTGATATAATAAAGGCTCCATGGCTCACACAGGCACCTTCTTTCTGACATTTCCTGGGAGATTTTTAGGTGACTTGGCAACAAGAAGAACGCTTTTATTAGTTAATGGTTTTTGTGTCAAACTCTATTTGATTTGCCTTGTATGCGTTATTTAGTCTCTCGTCTGGATACTTCAGGAAATTATGAATTTGTAAGTTCTTTTTTCCATTAGACTAGGTACTTCATACCATATACATATTTAAACCACAACATATATATATTTAAAAATACTTAAGATAAAACCCTTCAATTTCTGTTCTAACCTTTGTCCACAATCTATTTTTTTTGCTCTGGAAGACTTTCTTTTTATCAGCTTTTTGTTCCACTCTATCTTCAATAAAAAAGAAATGCTTCCTAATGACAAGACATGACGGGGCTTGCTACATTTTTAAACAGCAGTATGCTTGGGCGCTTAAGAGCATTTGGCTTTGTGCTTTGCATCTAACCAACAACGCACCCAGGTGAGCTGCTATTGGACAGGGACTTAATCCCTGTCATGTTTAATCACTACATTAAAAGATTTAAAGACTAACATTAAAGGCCGTTCAGTTTGGGCACTATAGATTGAAATGACGGAGTTGGGAAAAGGCACTTGGTTTATCCAGGCAAAACCTCTTTTAAATCTTTGAGAACAAAAGCCAGGGGAGCTGAGAAGGAAACTCCTTCTTGGCGACTCCCCTTCCCCGTGGCTCAGACATCCACCCTGATGCCCTTGGACTTCCTGAGAGTTTCACGAACAAGGTGTTACGTGCACCATTTACTTAAATAGCTGCAATAAATGGTTAGCTCTGGCCCACTTCTGTTCTGCTTGACACCAATTAGAAAGCTATTAGGTCAGAGCTGAATGCACTGAAAAATCCCATCTGTGCTCAGTGCGTAACTCCAGCGAGGGTGACTCATCCGTCCCCCAGGGCAGAAGACAAGAGGGGGCCATTTTACTTTACCTCGAGAATTTTACCCCCAAGTGTAAAATCTGCTGCTTGAATCCCACATTGTTTCGGGATGTGATTGCTAGCAGCAGTAGACAGGGCTGTTTCTGCCTGTCCAGTTGGCTAAGGAGTTAGAAGCCTCTCTTAGAGGTGTGGACTTGGCTACAATTCCCCAAGTGCTGTTACTCTGTGCTTAACTCAGATCTCAGGCAGCTGAGAAATAAGGGGGGTGGAAGGTAGCTGCACATCCAGGTTTGTCCCCTGGGGCCACACTACTCCCATGTTGCATAAACTCCATTGGCTTCCAAATTCAGTTCTCTGGTCCAAATCCGGTACCTTGCTTTGATTTGTCAAATTGCTTATGACTGTATTCCTCTATAACTGAAAAAAACACTTCTCTGCATTTTCAGCCTAGTCATTCATCAGCCAGAGGACTCTGGTGCTACACATGAACTATGGGGCAAATGCAATGCCTTCTGCACTGTGTCCCAAAGTCTCAGTCCCTCATGGTTGTCCAGATAGATGCCTCGTGTCTCAGAGGTTATACCGTTCGAAGTCCCTTTCTCTGGCAAAAAACAAGTTTAATCAACTTCAGAGGATGCTTTGAGGATAATTAGTTGTTTAACCAGGCCATTTCCAGAGTGTTACTGAGAAGACCAGACAGCTTGAGGGGTATTTTAGACCTTTAGTTCATACTTGCTTACATGTTGTCCTAGTTAACTTTGCTGCTCAGTTTATATCTGTGTTAAGTGTAAGTGTACCTATCTCAAGGTGGCATATAGATGCATGAAATAAAAGAACAAAGTAATAAAATTAATCAGCATATTGATTTTAACCATATTCCTACAATATAAATGGAAGCTGAAATTCCAGCTGAGGTGGACGCCTGAGATGTCTTCCACTGAGTAGGGAGAAAACACAACATTATAAGACCATCATAAGGAACTCTACTGAAGATACAAGATCTTTTTAATTGTATTCAATTGTATGCAAAAACAGGTTTCAGAACTCAAATCACGAGACAGTTGAAAGAAAATTTGGGTCTACAGCAAGGTTTCCCCACGTTACAATCCCTCTTCTTGCAAAGACCGGTACAAAGGTCTGCACCTGCAAAACCTGCCTCGTATGACCTTCCCTGTGAACAACAGGGGCTGTCCAAAGCCTCTCACATTACTTTGCCAAGTGGCTAAGAAATTAGTACTGTGATAGCAGTGCATAGGGTACTTTTGTAATTTCTTTATCTACAGATAAAATTTAGTTTTTCAGACAACCCTACAGTAATCATCACTCTTTCCAGCTACCAGAACCTGGCACAAACTTCCAGGGAGCAACTCTCTTTCAATAATCAGCTTCTGCCAGCACCCGTGGAGCAAAGACATCCCTTCCTGATGCTTTCCCTGCAGCCCTTTTATCTAATGCTGCCCTGACTGAAAACATTTTCACAGCCACAAAGCTAACAATATCACACATCTTTTCAAACATCAAGTCTTCCTCATACGGTAAAAAAAAAAAGAAATTGTAAACCAGCAGACTACACAGTGATAACCACTGATGTAGAATCTACACCATATAAGGGTCTTAGTAACGTCATTCCTTGTGAATGCTCATTTAGATTTACAATGCCTCTATATAAACAATTAGCAACTTATTCCATTTATCCCCATTTTATGTTAACAATATGTGGAGTCATTCAAACCATGCAACCTTTTTTTCAATTAAAAATAAGCCGCTGTTGTTTTCCTACCAATTCCTTATTAGGATAATTAAAATTGTCTTTGTCATAGGTGTTTGATATCCCAATGTAGATAGGTTTTAATACTCCAAAACAACTTTTTCAAATGTTAGCCTTTATCATACGTTTGCCTTGTCTTTTCATGCATCAACATGCACACGCGCACACACACAGCTAGACACCAACAGAAAAGCGAAGGAAAACAAAATACTTTCTAGCCCAACCACTGCTAGCAACAGACATTTGAAAATTAGACAAATCATGATCTCCATACACAAGAGAATTATTTGCTCGAGTAGGTCAGGGAAGACTTGGTCTAGGATGTTGTTTAATGTAAATGTAATGTAAAAGACTTTGCAGTTTGAATATTTCATCATTCGCATGACTTGCATACAGTCTGCGGCTTAAACAGCATGGAAAGCGGGCTTCTCTTGTGCTAAGTATATATTTTTTTAACTTAAGAGAGTCGAAACTGAAATATGAGCAGAAAGGAGTCGTCAATGGGTGTCACTCTGTGAGGTGGCCTCTCCAGTTTTCCCTCACCATAAACACGTGTTTCTGTGGAAGGAAGATAAAGGTTGGATGCCCTCTGTCTCTGTGATGGGACAGCATGAGAGGTGTTTCCTCTTCTGAGGAAGGTTCAACATGAAGTATAGAGCTGTTGTTCCTTATGTATTCCTTACCCAAATATTTGCATATTGCCACAGTAAGAGCGAGGATCAGAACTTCACTTGGTGTTAAACTTCAGAACTCATATCTAGTCCTGAGTGTTTTGACACCAATTTTGATAATATTTTCAACTACTTTCAGTTCATGACTTTACAGATTTGGCATCACTTTATTTTGGAAAAAAAAAAAAAAAAAAAAAGAAGATTTAGGCATGATAGCTAGTGTTGCGGCTAGTTATGCCTTACTTAGTAATTAAGCATATGACACACTTATAACACATTGTTTGAAAGTACTGTTTCCAGCATTACAAGCATTATAGCATTAGAAATCACTCTACAACTCTAATTCCAGTTCATAAATTATTACAAGCACTTACTACGCTATATAACTCTTAGCTGAGGATCCTACATGCTTATAACTAAGTTTTTGAGAAGCCTGGAGTCTTGGCAGAGAAATCAAACCACAGTATTCACTCTCAGGGCAAAGATTTTCTTGTGCAAATCTTGCTTTCAGGTTCAATAGGAGTGTTTTTATGGAGAAGGAAAAAAAAACAGCGGGGGGGGGGCTACTTGCTACATTTAGGAGCTCATTTGTTTAATTGAACAGTGGAGAGCATAACGGTGTCTGTAAGCATGGAATTAACCAAAATTATAAGATGAAAATGGAAGGATGCTCCTTCTGGAGCCAGTCTTAGAAACATCAGCGTGGATACCTTAATGAAAGATAAGCCCCCATCCTACACAATACATCTTACCACATTTCCCCTCATTCTGAGGGACAGACCCTTCAGCAATTTCCAGCTGTTCACTCCAAGCTGGAGAGGGTAATTTGTGCCTTGAAGGAGAAGTTCCCATTCCAAGTTCACACTGGTGATCGAGTCTCAAAGATGCAATTCTTACGACTTTGGCTCCAACAGCACACCAATTCAAAATTTACTGTACCTTTTCACCTCCTTTATGGTCATTACAGATAAGAAGTCCTAAATAACAGACAAGCATCCAGTCTTGCTCATATAGTAAGAACAAGAAGCCGAAAACTCGCAGACTACACCGTGATGTCCGCTGTTACAGAATCTACATCATATAAGGGTCTTACCCTTGAAGTTATGCCTTGTGAGTGCTCATCCAGGTTTACAATGCCTTTATGTCTGTAATGATATTAGTTTTGAACAATATAGAAACGTGCCATGGTATTAATTTTCAATATCCTCTCTAGAACGGTGAGGATACCAGGTGAGGTACTTCTTAAATCAGATGTCACTTGTGAGAAAGGATATAGGCGCTCACCCGCTGCTTCCTTTTGCAAAAGCAGTTTCAGTTCAACCTTTCAGGGTTACAGAACAATCCCTGGGCACAGAATCACATCTGCTCTGTGATTTTTTTTTTTTTTTTTAATATTTCTTTCCATAATTGCAAGGCTGTCAGGGAACTTGTAGGCTTACAAAGGAAAACCTGACAAGAAATCACAATTAACATTTATTGTATCTGTTTGAATCTGATTCTCATGTGCATGAAGAGCACTATATTTCTTCTTCAATGTCTCTAAACAGTGTGAAGTAGCTGGTTTTTTATTTTTAAGTGCCTGCAATAAATGATCACTGTAGGTTAGTAAAGAAACTAGTTTAAAGGAGTTTGTCTGGTCTTTTTAGCAACACAATAATTTGCTCACAAGCTTGGCCTTTTCCATGTAAGTAAAGCAAAATCAGTATTTCACAGTTTACACAGATTAAACACCAGCCTACAAAATGAGGACCAAAAGCAATACGCTGTTTCGTACCTGAGCAGACTTTCTGAGAGACCAGGGAATGAAGATCCTGTTTTAAAAGATACTTATTTTTAGTTCAAGTGAGTTCTGCATCCAGACAGCTCCCGTCATCATATTTGAAAGAGAAAAGCAATGGGAACAAGGAGCTCTAAAGCACCTTGGTAAAACTCCAAGGTCTATTTCCATCCCAAGGGCCAAACCTTTCAGTACTTATTCAGGCAAAACTCCCACATATTTCAACTGGATTTTCCTCTGTCATGCAGGATTTCATTTTCTTGGTAAAAATACCTGCATTTCTTCAGCACTCCAGACAGAACATATTATTTTCCAATATTACATTAAGAAATTAAGAAAACAAAACTGTGAAAGTAAAATCACAAATGCAAAGAAGACCATAGGTCTATGTTTAGGCAGTGGTGGATTGACATGCATGGGATAGATGTTCAATGCTTTTCCAGACAAAACACGTATTGAATGCATTTGCTGGGTACATAATGACCTAGCTGATCTCTTCTGCTATACGGGTATTACCAGTCCAGAGTATATTTCAGCTCTGGGGTCAAGAGGTGTGACATGGCCACATGCCAATGTTACATGGGGCTGAGACAGAGATCATATAGTAGTTTCCATAGAAAAGCAATGCAGATACGTGGGTCAGATGCAGCCTGCAACATGCTCTAGCAGGCCCCCAAGCATAAAATTACATCCTCCAGCAGATTTCTGTATGGTGTCTCCTAATCCTATGCTTCTGTGGTGAGCTCAGCACTGGGGACAGTGGTTGTCTGAGGAGACAGACAATGGCTATGGTACTTTTAACCTCTGGGTTCAAACACAATTCATTCCTACCTTGGTAATAAATTAACATTTTCATCCCCTTCTCCCCAGCTACACTCTTCCAATGGTTGATGCCTCCAGCATCCTTGTCCCGCTGCCCCCTCCTCTGATGCTCCATGGAAGTAAGGCAGGGAGCAAGACCCAAAACACAGGAATTAAATTTCCACCTACTACCAAAACCAGGTAATTCACTGGGACACGGCATGTGAGGCAGCTTAAACTCTCCTTCTTCTCCCCCATCCCCTCTTACTTCTGTGTTTTCCTGCAAGGGGCAGCCAGCCAAGCATCTGGTGTTTATATATTGATGAAAAAATGTTGTGACTTGTATATTCTACCTTTCGGGTAAGGACATACTGCAGGGTAGGTCCCACTAGCTACAGGAGGTTGAACCTGGTATAGCTGTCTCTGCAGCAGCAAGAGCTACAGTAAAATTAGTATTGCTGCTGAGGAAAGGAGGGGAGCCGGGCTACTCTTCCAACATCTTCTAGCACCTGACCCAAGAGAGGTTGGAGCTGTGGCTGATCCTTTTTCTTCTCAAGCTAAATTAGGTTTCATCTTCAAGCAGGCAACCCTTGGGAGTGCCCTCCTTTTCAAATTAAAACCTCCCCAGACAACAGTATTACTAATGCAGCTGTATAAAAATACTGGGTGTGGAAAGCTGCATATTGTATGCTAATTACTTGAGCCTTCAACTTTTCAATTATGTCATGATGACCTTTTAAAAATCATTTATTGACTGGAAAAAATATGGATAGCTGGTTGGACCTGATTTCACCAAGGTGCCGCTGCAGTGCTAATAATCCGACCATACTTTGTATTCAAGGAATGAGCTGTTTAAATAGGAAAGTAATTATGACGTTAAAATGCCAAAGAAAAAAAAAATTGTAAATTGAATTTGTCACCCCGTAGTATAACCCAAGGGTAAAGTGAGTTTCTGGCATGACACAAGTTTCTCTTGGAAAAATAGAGTGTCTTGTCTCAAAAGCGATATTATCAATTGGGCATTGTGCAGTCCCTTCTTTTAGAAAAACATGTGCTGTGATTGTGCTGGGATTGCTTGTCAGATTTTTTTTTTTAGCCATGGCAGATTGATAAATGCAGATGCCTGCACCCTTCCAACCATTATTAAGGATGTCACATTAATTGCACAAAGTCATTTTGCTCTGCTCAGCAAGTCAGACTACTATATATATCTTGGAAAACTAATGTAGGCATGTGGTCAGAAAAACAGCTGTCAGTCAGGCTCCTCTTTTACAACCGAAACAACAGTTAACTCAAACTTGCATAGCTATGTGATGTAAGGCAGTTCCAGCTGCGCCGCGTGCTGCAGAACATACCAAGATGTCCCCATGAAATCTCTGAGTAAACAAAAGCATTGCTCCTAAGTGTCTTTCACAACTACAGCAACGGCTCGAGACTTCTTTCTGGAACCAGACGCCACGTCAGGAACCAGGACCAGGCTGTGAACGTAGAAAAGTGCATGATACAGCACAGCAGAGAGCGAAAAGGCAGAAAAAATGGGTTGAAAATCCCTGCAGGGCTGGCATCCTCACGGCACAGGACCAGAAAGAATGCAGAATGGCCAAAAAAAAAGAGCATTTCCAGTTCATCTGCAGAGGTGACCAAAGGAAATATCGTGGAGACCTGCAGCAAAGCACAAACCCCTCACCCCATGGGGAAGAACAGAAATGTCTATATTCTGCTCCTTCAAGAAGGCTGGAGGAGGTAAGTGCAAGGCCGGCAGAAAGATGGTACACTTGACTTGGAGACGAAGCACATGAGCTACTTCTCCTTTCACCCTATTTCTTTCCAGAGGCCACTGTGCCGGGCAAAGCATCCAGGGAAACAAGACTCTCCCCTGACAAGCTTATTTCAGCAAAACACAGCAGGAAATCTCCCTCAGCTCACAGGGAGGAACCGAAACAACCTCACTCGATCAAGATCAGTCTTCGGGCCAGAAATGGGAACTGCTTCAGGATAACATGAACCTCCACATCACACTTTACCCAAGAGACCAGTCATCTCTTCACGTGAGGAAAGGGGAGAACAAGTATGCTTTTCAGGACTCAGAAGCATACACAGCTCTTCAGAACTGCGCACAGAAAAGTTCAATCCTTCAGCTTAAAATGAAGAACCCGAGGTAAGTAGCTCAGATCCTAGAATGAAATATTGAAAACCACTCTTGATAGTATGTTCACTGATCACTCATCACCTTTTCCTTCTCTGGTTGGAATTTAAGTTAATTGGAGGCATACCTGATAAAAGTGAATGTCGAGTTTAGTCAAGGAATGAAATAAACTTTTCTGAGTACTGCTTGCATTTCGCTTCTGTGTTTTTCAAACTAATGTTTCTGTCTTGTGAATAAAAAGAGCAGTAATTTGGTAGACTTTAAACATTCTACTTGCTATTCCTACACACCAAACCAATAACAAAAGCTGAGACTGGTTTCAGACATTAAAAACCAACACTGGCAAAAACCCACACCTGTATAAAAACGTATGGGAGGTGGGGGGAATCAGATCTGGGCCATCTCCAGAGGACTTTGAGAAGTGAAGTGCCTGTTTCCCTATTTCTGCTTGCTTCACTCATATCTGACTCCTCTAAGAGTTCTACCACAGCTCTCAATACAAGGAGGGTCACGTTTACCATAAGCGGCAAAGGGTGGAGCGGCCAGAAAGAGGCTGGACAGGTTTTAAGATTTTGGGGGCACATTACTAACCGCTTTAAATTAGTTAACTCCTCACCATCATGACAGGAATGAGAGGAGAAAAGGTTAGAAGGAACCTCCACTTCAGTTGTGACCTGCCTTCTCCTACATCCAGGGCTCAAGCTCAAAGCATTCTGTTTGCCTGCCAAGGCCTGGCCATGCAGCTTCCACCACAGTCTTAGCTTCACCGTCTGCTTAAGATACTGATTACACTGTATTAACCCAACTGACTTGCACTCCCCTGTAGACAGCCTTAAGAGCTCAAGTCCCCCTTTCTGCATCGAAAATGAGGAGATCTGAGTCAAGAGTGTTATCCCCACCTCCAAATTTCTGCCAGGGAAAAAGAGAGGAACAGATGAGAGGACAGACCACCATAGTCCATCATCATCACCCAGTCACTGCAGGAATTTTTTCATCTCCCCATTGCCCAGACTAAGCTCTAATTCAGAACCTCCATATTTCATTATATTGCTGATGATCTTTTCCCCTTCTTTATCTTTTTATCGGCAAAGGGAGGCATAAAGCCTTCAGCTATCAGCAAGCCGAAGCATGTGGCTTGGCTCCCAAATGCTCGTGACACTTTAGTGTGCTCCTTCTGTCTAAAGAGGATTAACTAAGGTAGATTGTTCACGAAAAAGATGCCTATCATCTAAGGGGTTACACTTACAGAGCTCCACGATCTAATTTTCACTCACATAATTATTTGAAATCAACACCAAAAAAAAAGTATTATCAGGTCATCTGTATTGGGGTTTTCACATGAAACGAGAACAGGACACATGCAGCGTTCTCTGTGTGTTTACAAAGACATCTCCAGAGGAGACTATTTTCTACAAAGCTCTGAAGTGAGACATCAACATCTACTGAAATTAATATGCAGCAGACTTGGTTCACGATGGCATTTGTCCAGCATCACAAGTAAATGGTGAGCGAGCCTCAGGATTCTATTTTTAATGTCCTTTTCCTCCCGCTAGAAACCACTGCCTATTCCATACAACTTGTGTATGAGGCAAGTTGTATTTGTTCCCCTTCCGCAGTTAAAAAAAGACACTTGTTTCCAAATGTTCAGATGCTAAGATTAGATTTTCTGCAGGGCTTCTACGTAGCAACCAGGTTATTAGGTATAATTGTTGATTTTTACTTTTTTACCGAGCGTTACTCCAGTCACGTAATTGATGCATCTCCCTGGAGCCTGCTCTGTGGAGGGGATCACTGCAAAATACAGTCTAACCACTTGTTCTCCTCAGCTGCAGTCCACACCCAGGCACCAGAGCTGCAGCAGGGATTAGCAAGGAAGGAGGGAGGGAGTGGTGGCTTTTCCATAGGGAATTCCGATCAGATTTCTCCAAATTCCGAGTCTGCTCAGCTGGGCAGATCCAGTTGCTTTCCAGCAGCTGGCTAAACCAACGTAAAAGAGCTGAAAGCACTCAAGGCAGCAAAAGCATTTCTGTACCCTAATATCTGAGCACTTCAGAATATGTAACGTACTTAAATGAGGCAGGAAAGTACAGTTATCCCCTTTGTGACAAAACCAACTTGGGCACACCAACGGCCACAGTTAATCTATGGCAAGTCAAGGTACTTCATTGTAAAAAAAGTTGCAAACACACGATATAAAACCTAAAAGTTATTTAGTACTTCCCCCAAAATAGCAATTTATTCCTAGCAGAATCAAAGTGAAATCCATCACGCAGCTTGGTCATCCGTGCACTGCTGCTATAGAGCAATTTGCTCTGGGTACATTCCTTAACGTATCATTCTTCGCATGTCCACAGCCAACGTGATTTGTCCCACAGCTCCTCAAAACAGAAGGCAGGCTGAGTCATTTCACACCTGTGTCCTATTCAGAGAAGTCTCCTTCCCATACCTCTGCATCCAGCCAGTGCAATACATAAACCCCAGCATCCATATCAGCTGGATCCATCCCGCACGTTTCCTCCGTCTGCTGTCATGTGCCTCTTCCTCACAATTGCACTGGTTTCTTCAGCGGAAAACCTGTGACACGTCTAAGCAATATTACCTCAGAGCAGTGATGGGCCGTGAGCTGCCCATTACTAACCAGGGACAAGATCTCAGGATTGCAATCAGTAGTTCCATGGAAAAAAATGCAGCTGATGCTCTGCAAGGGCCAAAAAACCCAACTCCAAACCAAGTGTCAGCTACTACCTGGAAAGAAAGAGGGGTAAAAAAGACCATCATTGTATAAATCCACGGTGTCCCTATCTTGGATATTTTGAGCAGTCCTGGTCCTTCCTGCTATAAGGATGCAAGAAGATGACCAAAGGTCCTGATAAAAGTTATGGAGACAGCTTCCATGCAATGATAGACTGGGATATATTCCAGGAAGGGCTTTAGGACCATCATCTAAGCATGCAGGGATAAAATTGTGAAGGTCAAAGCTAGGCCAGAGTTGCAACTGGTGAGGGATGTGAAGGACAATAACAGCATCTGTAGGCGCATCAGCAGAAAAAGGAGGACTAGGGAAATTGTGGCATTGCTGCTTAATGGGGCGGAGCACCTAGTGGCACAGGACACGGAGAAGACCCTACCAGTGCCACTGCTACTGGCAAGGTGTGGTCTTGGGGCTCCCAGATCCCTATGGGTAGTAGCAAAGCTTGGGGGAGAAAGGTGCTGCTCACAGAAGAGGAGGATGAAGTTATGGACTACTAAACTGGACGTATGTATGCTCATGGGATCAGATGGGAAGCAACCAAGCACACTGAGAGCTGGCCAATGTCATTGTGAGGCCACCTTCTGTCATCTCTGAATGATCGTGGTGCTCATGGGAGGTCCCCAAGGGCCAGAGGCAAGGAGGATCTGGGGAACTTACGGCCGATCACCTTCACCTGACACTCTGGGAGGTTATTTCCAGACTCAGTAAGAGCAAGAAGGTAACTGGAAACAGTCAGCACGGATTTACCAAAAGCAAATTATGCCTGACCAGCCTGAGCACCTCTGTGATGAGGAGACTGGCTCTGTAGGCAAGGGGAGAGCAGAAGTTGCTTACTTGGACTTCAGCCTGTGACATGCTTTGCCATAGCATCCTTATAGTCAAGCAGGAGATAAGGACTGGACATGTGGGCTCTGCAACAGAGCAAGGGAGAGAGTGCATGCAGCGAGAGAGTGCATATTCCAGATCCAGTTTTCTCAATATTATTATTTCTGAGGTAACAGGAAAGCTCATGGCATAATAAACTTTGTCCTGAATCTGAAATTTTAATACATCAAAGTTGGCAGGTTTTGCTGCTGCGTGGGAGAGAGCCTCCAGATGCAGAAGTCTGTGTTCATTTCAGTGATTATTTTTCGATGAATACCGATGTCCATCTGAGCATAGCAATGTACCCTGCTTTAAGACCACACTGAAGTACAAGGGTACTTCATTCAGTCTTAATATTTCAATTACACATCTGCCCACCATATTCTTTGTCAGTGCAGACTCTCTGCACTGATTTGTAACGGTGTAGTTTAAGTCCACTGGTCTTACCAGCTATTTCCCTGTAATGTACAGGTTAGGTCTTCCAAAATTGTGCTAAAAACTGTAATAATGTATCCCTGTCTTCTTAAAGATCTTAAACACACATTTCCTGGCCCAGAACAAATACTTGGCTTCAGTATCCATGCTTTTGAGAATTTGTTTACGCTTTTAACAGCTTATTCTAACATTTAAGAACTTCTCATGCTTCTAGACTATACTTTTTTTTAAAAAAGTATACTCTCTGTCAGGGTAGAACCACCTCTATTTCATTCCCTTTGTTAAGGGATAACGTAAAAAAGATTCAGATCTGTTTTTCTTTTTTCTTTTTTCCTTCTACTTACTCCTCCCCCCCCCTTCTACGCTCACAGCTCGACACGTTTAATGCCTAAAAAAAGGCAACATCCCAAAAACTCGAATCTTGCATTCATTGCCCAATTTTGAAATTATTTGGTCAACCCGCTTTCAACATTGACCTGCCAAAAGGCAAATTTTACTCGTCTTTTTAAAATTCCCCAAAAAGCATACTTGCAACGCATGGGCCTGGGTGTAGGTAGGGGAGGGAAAGAAATGACCCGAGAGGCAACGGAAAAATTATTTAGGGGGGCAGATGGGCGAGCCAGGCAGCATGCGGGACTGTGCAGGACCAGAGGGTTTCTTGCTCACCCTTAGGACCGCACGCCCGGGCCTCGCTGCCCCCCGACCCTCCCAGCCCCGCCAGCCCGTTCTGCCCTCTGTGCTCCCCAGGGTTAGGGGTTTTTTTTTAATATTTATTTAGATGCACATGCTACAAGTAAAAATCAGTGACTCGAGAGCGAAAACGTCAATAGTTTGAATAACGTCGGGCTCTCGGGGACCTGAATTTACACCGTGGCGGCCCCCGGTTCCTCGGCCGGCGGCGGCAGCGGCAGCGGCAGCGGGAGGAGCAGCAGCGGGAGCAGCAGCAGCACCGGGAGCAGCAGAGGGCTCCGGGGCGGGCTCCCCTC